>QEPC01003730.1:1222747-1235653 GCA_003113815.1 Sphenodon punctatus | reverse complement strand
GCAGAGGAGGTGATTATAACCTGCCTAACCTAACTGAAATTGCTTGATTAAGTAATGTAATGTCCATCCAACATTAACCCTTGGAACTCCTTGCTGCTGGGTTATGCCGCCCACCGTTACCCTGGCTCCACCCACCGTTGGCCTGGCTCCGCCCATCGTTGGCCTGGCTCCGCCCACCGTTGCCCTGGCTCCGCCCACCGTTGCCCACCAGTGGCTTCGCTGCCGGCAGGCCGGCCAGCCTTACTGCCCCTCCAACCTCAAGACCCACCAGTCGCCCCTGACCAGGACATACTCCTGACTAGGACACAGTGGATGAAAACAGAAGTGACAGCAGCCCAGTGCCTGCCCCTGCACCCAGTGCCCTGCTATGACGGGCAGGCATGGCGGTCATGATCCAGGTCACAGTGGGTCAGGTAGACCACTTTGTCTCGGACTGACCCCAGTGGAGGGTGTGGTAGCCTGGGCTGTGGCTTCAGCACTTTGCCGAGTAACAGCCCAGGGCCACCACCAACACACCCAGGGTCAGTCCAAGGCAAACATCTGGGGGCCAAAGGGCAAACATGACAGTGACTCATGGGCCACTGCAGAACAAAGCTGGCCAGAGCAAATCACTATCTCGTTTGTTTCTACCCAGTAAAAAAAGCCCCTGCTGGGGTCCTTCTCTCCCATGTTTTTACCATATTTCAATGGCCACTGAGCACCAGAAGTTGGGCACAAACTACTAGGTGCATTTACCCACTACCTTGGCTATGTGTTAACAAATCTTGAAAGTTCTTAGACTAAGTTTTAACTTTGGCTGATAAACACAGGTTTACTCTATGTCCAACATGCAGTAAGGATTCTACAGAAAACAAAACAGTAGCTTTGGGCTAATTAGCTACCTGAAAAATTTAATGTGTAAAAGGGCCCATAAATAATTCAGTAATTGACAATTATCCAAGAGGCACACAACCATCAAGTGGCAGCAAGCAGGAAATGAACCCTCTTTACCCCTCCTACCCACATACTTGGCATTCTACAGAAAGTAAAAATAACCTGAGCTGTAACTGTAGCTCTAGTCTAAGCATTCCCAGTACTGTCAGAGGCAGAACAATATCTTAGGTTTCTGGTGACTTGATAAGAAAGCAAAGCAAGAACTGGGGCAAGAAGACAGAACAGAAGAATCTCAACCATGAGCTGTGGCTCAGGTGGTAGAGTGCATACTTAGCATGCAAAAGGTCCCAAGTTCAATTCCCAGAATCTCCAATTCAAGGATCTGTGGTAGCACGCCTTGGTGAAGCCTCTGCCGGATACCCTGGAGACCTGGATTTGAAACCCTGTTGCCATGTCAGGTTATGACAATACTGGGCCAAGATGGACCATTGGTCTGACTCAGTTAGGCAGCCCCTTTTATCCTTATAAACCTAACCACTTGAAGCTCTCCTAAATCCATAAAGAAACACCCCTTTTGGGCGATTATGCAGCTACCATGACCCTGTTCTCTTTTCATGAAACATTCATGTAAGACACCCTTTTATCCATTAACATGACTTTTACACTGTGTGACAAGGAGTTGGGACACTACTGAGAATTAATAATGGTACACTAGTAATTTCAGAAATCTAATTCGAGAAGGATTATAAGTTGACTGTAAAGTTCCAGTCCATGAAAACAGCACCAGTTCTACAGAGGGTGGGACTCAGGGAGGAGCCCCACATAAGCAACAGCTGCATGGAGAATGTTTACCAGCAATAGCAAGACAATGTTTAACAGTAACAGAAGCAGCAATGCTGATATTATGCTACAAAAACAGCTAAAATGCTTGTGCACCAGAGGGGATAAAAATCAATTATTTTTTTTAAAAAATCAAAACAATCGGATTTTTTTAAAATTTAAATTGGATTTTTTTATTTTAAAAAAAATATTTAAATAATAAATTTCTCATTTAAAAAATAATGTGGTTAAAATTAAATCTCAGCACAAGCATGTTTAACCTACACTTACAATCTCTTAGAAATGGCTATCACACAGATTTAAAGGCTCCTTTTAAGAACCAATTTGCTCACTTCTCTCAAATTATGATTATTATTATTATTTACCCTTTCAAACATAGGAATTCATTTCCTTTTCATCTCATGAAAATGGCTTTAGTCTGCCCAATAACTACCAGCTCTTGATTTTTAAAAGTTTTGGGCCCTTCGTTTCCAAGCATAGCAGACAGAGGCTGCTTTCAGACCTCCCCTCACCCCACCCCCGGCGCATATTCTGGCTGTGGGAGGGAATGCGCAGCCAGGATATGCGCAGGAATCGGCCGGTCTGAAAGCCCAGCCCACCCCACCCCCGTGCAGGGATACAGAGTAGGAAATCCAGCTCTGCATCCCTGTGTCTCTCTGCCGGCAAAGTAAGATCAGCGGCACCCCACACATATCCTGGCTGCGCATTCCCTCCCGCAGCCAAAATATGCGCCGGGGGGCGGGATCTGAAAGTGGCCTAAGTCCACAGGGCTGCAATGAGCAAAAGTCTTACTGGATAATTGGTTGTTGTTGTGTGATCATGAGGTGAGGGACTAATTTGTGTGTGATTTACTTCTTAACATGCCTAATGTACTCACTGTGGCTGTGCAGCTCGACACAGATAATGAGCAAAGGTATCCATTAAATAAACCATGTATTATGTACTATTTCCTAAAATTAGTGAAAAATGAAAATCAAGTTATCTAAAAATTATGCACAGTATACCCTCCTAGATGGTGTAAATGCTCTATTGAGTTGTAAATTAACATGTTTTAGTGATCAGATTTATTTATTTAATTTATTTATTTAACACATTTATTAGTGTCCCCCCCCCCATGCCAACGGCATCCCGGAGCGACGTACAATTTAATAAAAAACATTAATAAAAATAACATTTTTAAAACACCACAACAATTTAAAAACCAAAACAGGGTTGGAAAAAGTAAATAAAAATAAAAAGGTAGGGAAGAGCTAAAACCCTAACCCACCCTCCCCCAAGGCCTGGGCGAACAGCCAGGTTTTACAAGCCCGCTGGAATGTCAAAAGGCTTGGGGCCAGGCGAGCTTCCTCTGGGAGGGAATCCCAAAGACGTGGCCCAGCCACCAACAATGCCCTCTTCATTGTGGCCCCCCGCTTAACACGGGGGACCTCCAAGGAGGCACCCCCGGCAGACCGAAGGAGCCGCTCTGGGTCATGGAAGGCGAGGCGATCCCTGAGGTACGAGGGGCCCATACCATGAAGGGCCTTATAGATCAGTACCAATACCTTGAACCTGGCTCGGCACGCTATTGGCAGCCAGTGCAGAGTCCGAAGCACAAGTGTTACATGCTCCCGACGACCCATCCCCATTAGGAGCTGGGCCGCCGCATTCTGCACTAGCTCCAGCCTCCGAACCAGGAACAAGGGCAGCCCCATGTAGAGTGTATTACAGCAGTTCAGCCTCGAGGTGACGACGGCATGGATGAGGGAGGCCAGGTCCGGCCCGGAGACGTATGGACGCAGCCTCCACACTAGATACAACTGGCGGAAGGCAGCCTTCGCCACCACCTCCGCCTGTCGATCCAGGCGGACATCTGAGTCCAACACCACGCCCAGACTCCGAACCTGCTGAGCTATCGGAGGGCGAACCCCCCCAATCAGAGGGGCCGACACCTCCCTCGCCCTCCCCACCACCATCACCTCCGTCTTATCAAGGTTGAGCTTCAGTCTGCTCTGCCACATCCACTCCGCCACAGACGCCAAACACTGGGATAGCAACGAGACAGCAGGGTCTGGCTCAGCTGAAAAAGAGAGATACAGCTGAGTATCGTCAGCATATTGGTGACATCGCACCCCGAACCTTCTTACAACCTCCCCCAAGGGCTGCATATATACGTTAAATAATAAAGGAGACAGGATGGAAGCCTATGGAACGCCGCAGGACAAGACGCGGGGGCAAGATGTTTCAGCTCCCAACACCACCCGCTGACTTCTCCCCGAGAGGAATGAGTGGAACCATTCAAGAGCAATCCCGTCCAGAACCCCCAGGTCTCACAGCCGTCTCACAACCTCCCCCAAGGGCTGCATATATACGTTAAATAATAAAGGAGACAGGATGGAACCCTGTGGAACGCCGCAGGACAAGGCACGGGGGCAAGATGTTTCAGCTCCCAACACCACCCGCTGGCTTCTCCCCGAGGAATGAGCAGAACCATTCAAGAACAGTCCCGTCCAGACCCCCCAGGTCTCACAGCCGTCTCAACAGCAGCCCATGGTCCACGGTATCAAAAGTGGCCGAGAGATCTAGCAGGATAAGAAACGTAGAACATCCTGCATCCATCTCCCGGTGGAGATAGTCAACCAAGGCCACCAACGCTGTCTCAGTGCCATAGCCAGGACAGAACCCAGATTGAAAAGGGCCTAGGAAACTAATGCTATCCAGATGTGCCTGGAGCTGGATTGCCACTGCCCGCTCAATAACCTTCCCTAAAAAGGGAAGGTTAGATACAGGTCCGTAGCTGGCGACTGCGTCCACATCTAATTATGGTTTCTTCAGCAGGGGGCGCACCACGGACTCCTTGAGGCTGGGTGACACCCTCCCCTGCCACAGGGATGTGTTAACCACTCTTGCCAGCACCGTCTCCAATGTCTCCCTGGAGGCTTTTGCCAACCAGGACGGGTAAGGATCAAGTTCACAACTGGTGGCTCTCACAGACCCCAGCACATCCACCGCATCGGCTGCTGTCACTTCCTGAAACTCTCCCCACAAAGTTGGGCCAGACAGGGCCTCCGTAACCTCATGCTCTCCACCCACTGCCCCCAACCCGGTCACTCTGAATCCGAGCGATCTTGTTTGCAAAGTAGGTGACAAACTCCTCACAGCGGGCCTGAGACAAGTCCCCGTCCAGCGGAGGGAGGCCGGACTGACCAGCCCCCGCACCACCCGAAACAGCTCCGCCGGGCGTGACTTTGCAGACGCTATGAGGCAGCAAAGAACTCCTTCTTTGCTGTCCTCACAGCCTCAATATAGGACTGCAAATGGGCCCTATGGAGAAGTCGGTCAGAGTCAGAGCAAGTCCGACACCAGCATCGCTCTAGCCTCCTGCCTACTTGCTTCATACACTGCAGCCCCTCAGTAAACCAAGGGGCCCTGCGGTGATGAGACAGAGGCAGGGGGTGTCTCGGAACCACCCTGTCAATGGCCTCCCCCAGCAAGCTGTTCCAATGCTGGACCAGCTCATCGACAGAGTGGCTGTCCAGGTCCAAAGTTAATTCCCTGGGGACCTCTTGGAACCGCTGGGGTTCCATCAGTCTCCGAGGGCGGACTAATCTAACTGGTCCCATCCCCTTCTGGAGGTGGCGCGCTGTTAGACTGGCCTGAAGGCACGGTGGGGTGGGAGAGCGCTAGATAGCCTCTGAAACTTAGAAGCCCCGGCTGGGATCACTGAGCTTGTCCGTTTCTCCGGGTAATGCTCGCATTTTCAGGCATCGGGCACCAGATTGGTCCTCGGGTCACCAATGAGGTGCCCAATGGAGTGCCCAAAAATACAGGCATTACTTGTGGGTACTAATGTTAGTACTCATTGCAGCTCTACTCAAAACCCTTTTTATACAAACAGCAAGGAAACTGAATACCTCTTTTGAAAATGTTTCCAGGATCTATTTGTAAGAAGCATTTTGAAAACATCAGACATAAGGTATTCTAGATACAAATATTTTAGTCAATTTTTAAAACAAAAAAAATCAAGCTTAAAAAAAAAAAATACACCTTTGCATCGTGACAGTTTTTTCAGCCTCCCACGGTAACAGCCCATCTTCTTTTGGGGTAGGTTGCTAGGAGCACACCAGTACTCCAGAGTCTGTGCTGGCTCCCAATAACTTTATTGTGGACAATTCAAAAGGTGCTGGTTTTGACCTATGAAGCCCTAAATGGCCTGGGTCCTTCGTATCTGAAAGACTGCCTCTTCTCTCATGTCCTATTGCAGCCTCTGAGGTCAGCTTGGAGTGACCACTTCTATGTATCATCTACCCATCAAGTAGGGTTCGACTACCCATCAAGGGCTCACGCACAGAGAGGTGTTCTCAGTAGCTGCCCCACAATTATGGAGCTCCCTCCTCCTTGCGAGTCACCCGAGCCTGCCTATCTTCCAGAGGCGATTAAGACTTTTTATTTGGTTTGCCATTCAGGGACAGGGTTTGAAGAGGGTTAGAATAAAGGTTTTTAACTGGTTATATATAGCCCTGTTTTACTTATTGTAACCCACCTTGAACTCTTGAGACAGAGTGGGATAATCAATTTAAATAAATTAAATAAATAAACCAACCAGAAATTGGAGGTTTAAATGTACAATGCATAACATTTCTCTAGAAAGCATAAAGGTCAGGCATTTATAGCCATAGTTAAAATTCTACATGATTACTACATTAAAAAAATATTTTTTTATTTTACTACCCCGCCCCCTCCAGGGCAATTTACAAAATGCATAAACAAACAATAACACACACATAAAATATCATTAAAAACATTAAAATGATAAAAAGAACTAAAAGGGCAGAATTCCCCCACCCGTCTCCCACTCCAAAGGCCCGGTGGAACAGCCAGGTCTTACACTGTCTACGGAAAGAGGGGAGGTCTGGGGCTAGGCAGGCCTCCATCGGGAGGGAGTGCCACAGCCTGGGAGCAGCCACCAAGAACGCCCTCCCCATCGTCGCTACCTGGATAACCCGGGGGAATTCGAGTCGGGCATAAAAAGGTGCACAAGTTACTAACTTAGAAAAGGAAGACTTTGAAATCTGTTTTCCAAACACGTACCATATGCATAAACATGTGCTGGACTGGCATCCACATGAAATCCTCCATCCACATGCAAAACTCACTTTTGACTTACCTGGTCTTTTTCGGGCTTTTTCATGTCCTAGCTGTCCAAGATCATTGCATCCACATGAATACACAGTCCCATCATCCAGGACAAACACAGTATGTCTGAGTCCACATCCAACATCTCGAACTTTTTTATGCAGGAAAAAGTCACATGTTCTGGGTTCCAGTACAATCTCTTCATCAATGCCACCTAATCCAAGCTGTCCAAAGGATGCATTTCCCCAGCACAACATGTTTTCAGTTCTTTTGAAGATCATCCAGCTTCAGTATTCAAAAATATCTCTTCTGCATTACTAATTATGAAAGAAAAATAAAGTTAACATCCTTATAAGGGAACCTCAACATTTAAAGAAACACTAGCAATTTTTAAAGTTTATGTATAGTGAACAATTTTTTCTTTTCCTATGTTACTAACAAATCCTTAGATTAGCATTAGTCAATTACTTTTTCTAGTGGCCTTGGGTATTTTTTTTTTTTTAGTACATAACTTGGGGGCTCGATGCCTTAAAGCTGCCCTGAGCCTTAATGGGAAGGGCAGGGTATAAACTGGAATGAATAAATGCAGTTTGCTTGCATAAAATTAAATAAGTAAATCTATGAAGAATACATTATAGAGGCACGAGAGCACGTCTATATTTAAGGTGAGGAGCAAGCCATGTTAAAATCCTTAAAATTCTATTGCTTATAAACATGAGACAGTGACTCCTATTAGTTTTTAAATTGGCCTGGAGGGTCCTTTGGGTAAGGGGGGGGGGGGCGTTGAAGCAAATCGGTTGGGAAACATGAATGTTGCAGCCCTTTAAAGGGCTTTTCCCTTCCCTTCACTTGACAACTTTCGATTCAGCAATGGTTTCATTGTGATGCTTGTGTCAGAGTGTACGGAGAACTGTTTAAAAACTGAGTTGTCAGGTCCTGTGGCCGCTTTTCTGTTTGGTTTGTCAATATGTTTTTTCATTTTTGATTTGGAAGGTATAAGTCCCCATGCTAGGATATGGCTAGAATGCCACAGCGTCCCTAACTGTCTGGGTAGAACATCATGTCAGTCTGCCATCATGTCAGCCACCCCTGCTAGGGAATCCCCAGCTGCTGACTGGCAACAGTATGGATGCTCTCAAGGGGCAGCACCGTTTAGTGATCTGTTCCCTAGACAACTGGTTCACCGGTATATTCCCTGCCCAAGGACAAGTACGACTGCATGGCCTCAGTAATAGTCCTGCTGTATGTCTGCATAAACTCTTTGTAAAGCTGAAGATTGGCCTCCAGACGGCTCTTCAGGCATCTTCCCTCCAATCTATGCCTCAGTCTCTTTACTCCAGCACTTATAACGAGACTGCTGAAATCCACTGGATTCGGCAGTCTCTGCGGCCGTAGAACAATCGATCGGCTGCAGTGTTGCTGGTCAGGTAGGACAGCACCTGCACTGAAACGCCTGAGATAGTGGTCAGACAACCGAACAGGGGTGACCCAAACAGCCAAGACTGGAAAACCCAACTTGAAGACCAAGTCAATAGCCAGTCAGGACTGTGGGTACTCTCCTGACTGCTCTGGGTAAAACCCAGAGATGCCATCACATCCAGGAACTCGAAAGTCATCCCCCAGGAGCCTCTGCTGTCATGCACATGGAAGAGCATCCTGAGACACTCCACCAGCAACACTGACACCAGCTCCAGGAACTTGGTCCCAAATCCCCCATATTACATGTGGCTATTCACCAGTAGGGCTGCTTGCCAAGTTACAAAATACACCATCAGGTGCAGGATTTGTACATGGGCACGTTAACCTGCCACGTTTTTGGCAGCAGTCTCGCGGGAAATGCAGAGTTGGATTTACCGGCTTGCACCAGCTCTGAATTTCCCACAAGATTGACGCCAGAGAGAGGGGGGCTAATTTTCGTCAAACAGATCATTATCCATTTGACAGGTCATGTGACCGGAAGTCCCGCCTTCTGGGCGGACGTGCCGGAGGTGACGTAGGCGGATGCGGAAATGACGTAGTTCACGGGGTCGGAAGTGACGTATAAGTGGGTAATGCTTCTGGGTCAAGGGTGACCCCACAAGGTCCTTGCGTGTGATTGGTGGATGAGGGTCATCTGACCCCTCAAACTGCTCAGCTGACTGAGCTAGACCAATGGGTGAAGGTTTCATCCTTCTAGCCCACCCCGTTTTGGAAGAAAAAAAATGGACCAATGGGGTGGTGGATCATGGTGGGGTAGGTTGGATTGGCTGAAGGGGGTCATGTGAGGTTTCAAACAGCTCAGCTGACCAAGCTGGACCAATGGGTGATAGGTTCATCCTTCTAGCCCGCCCCGTTTTGGAAGAATAAAACGGACCAATGGGGTAGGTCAGATTGGCTGAATGGGGTCATGTGTGATTTCAAACAACTCAGCTGCCTGAGCTGAACCAATCGGTGAAGATCTAGGACCCATAAACCCGCCCTCCAGGGCAGTATGAAAGAGGGGATCGCCATTTTCTGACACAGAGAACAGCAAACTGATCATAACCGTTTACACAGAAAATTAAAATTTAAAATGGCGTTCTCTAGCAATGTGACCCCAGCAAAATCTATGCTGTTTACGAGTCCCCACGCTGTAGTGAGATGTTTATACCGAAAACGTTACATTTCCAGTTCAGAGGAGGAAGGTGGCGAGAGTGGGCCTGTGGCCAAGGTTCTTTTTAGCACGCCTACCCTTGCCGGAGAAACCAAGATGGGGTTACTGCCCCGCTGAGGTACCGGTTTGTCCAGAGACAATAGAGGCCCCACCCAGCTCAACAGTGCCGGCTCAAAATTCACAGGTAAGAAAAAAAAAATTTGACAACGACTTCGGAGTGTCACAAAACGTTGCCTTGTAAAAAGACTGTTAACTCATTACGGCTTTTAAATTCTGTTCCAGGATTTGTTTGAAAGTACACCAGGATCTACCGAAAGCCGTCCCGAGTGTTTCTGTCCTGAGAGGAAAGAGGAGAACCAAGAGCCACATATCAGCCTGCAAAAACAGCTAGGCTTGAAAATCTGTGAAGAGGATTATATCCCCCCTTCAAGACGAAAATCCGCCATGAGAGCGATAGTGAGAGCATCAGTCTATGGGGTTTAAACCCACTGTTTGAAGGAGAAACTACATACTGACTGTGAGGGTTGTATTCTTGACGTGCCAGGCCAAGGGGCCCATGATTGTGTGACTTGGACTTCTGAGGATAGAGACAGAAAACTTAAATTCATTTGTGATAATCTATGCTTACAAACCGTATTTCACATTCAAATGATGGTGGCCTATGCTTTACAATGTTTATGTTTAACCCATGATACTTTCAATCTAACCCTATTGCTATTTTGTAAAGTGGATTCTAGTTCCAAGCCTGAATCTGTGTTAGAATCCATCATTAAGCCAGGGGATAAGCGCATCTTAGAATTTATACAGACCATGATTAAAAAAGGGGGGTATAAGTCTTTTTTTTTTTAAAGGGGTTTTGTAAGAAAATAATGCATTCTGCAGCATAGCTATGTGTGCTTTTTCTGTATTACAATGTTTTGTAAATAAAACAATATTTGTTTAAGACTGTGTTTGTGCTCTTGTGGTTTTTGACCTGCAGAAAGTATGGGTAAAATGGGGACAGATTTTTTTATTATTAAAGAATGTTACACTGTGCCCGAGGGCTGAGAAATGTAGGTTGGGTCCTGAAAGTCAGTTTTTAGAACAAAAGCCTTAATCTTATCAGGGTGGGGGTTGCAAGGAGGCATTGAGACATGTCTGGGCTAGCATTAAAGACCTTGTGGAAATCCAAAATAAAAAATAAAAAAAGAGAAGGGGCGGGCTATAAATAAATAAAAACAGTGTTAGGGGTTAAAGCAACATTTTGCTTTCCTAAAAGCCTGTGGGGGGAAAAAAGCAGTTCGCCGATAAATTTGTCTAGCCATATCCATTTGTAATACAGAAGTGCCATCTACAGACAAAGCCCAGTATTGGAGTGGAATTTTAACATGTGAAATCTATCAAATGGGGTTTAGGAGGGTAGTGCCCCATGCAAGCTTTTAAAAGACCCTATCTTTCTCATGCCCACATTCTTTCTCACACTGAATCTCCAGGGGTCCTTTGCCAGGTTACAAGCTTCATGGAAGGTGAGCACATGGTCATTTTGTACAGGGGGTATGCATAGGCCTCATTACAGGTCTGGGGGTGGAGTGGGGGGGTTAACTATGCTCTATTTTAAAGGTCCTAGATGGGAAGGGAAATGATTTCTGCTTTTTATATATCTGGTCTGATTTTAAGGGGCTTTGAAAAAATTTCCAGGTAGCACATGGTTGGGCTGACTTGTGCTTAAATAAAAGAGGTTTATTTTACTGCAAACAGTTTTCTATTTTTCTCAATGGTCATTTCATCTGTAAGTTTGTTTCTATTTTCACCTTTTGCTAGCAAGGGTCTAAGGTTTCTAATGCTGGGGAACTATGAGGGGGAATCGCAAAGCAGGGGTTCTGAGATTTTTTATAAAAAATCAAAGCTAGTTTCTATATTGCAGGCTCTGGTTTATTTTAACTTTTAGGGGGGCAATGTTTGTGGATTGCTAAGTAAATAAGGTTCTTGGTAATTTGGTGTTTCCTAAGTATTGAAGCCCAGGTGGCTGTCTGGGGTTTGCATGGGTGTACGATGAGGCTAAGGGGAAGGGGGCCTGTGTGGGAAGGGGGGCTGCAAGTCATGTTTTGATGAATGTCTTTACAAATCTATGATTTTGTGTAATTTTTTAAAAATGCTTTTCTTAAATGCAAAACTTTTTTTTTCTTTTCTTTTCTACCTGTATGTAAGGGTGTGGGCTTTATCAGTGGGTGATTCAAATTCTAATGGGGTCTGCTTAAGCCAGAGTCTGAGAATGCTGGAAGGGCGTTGTTTTAAAAAGCTAGTTTCTATATTGCAGGCCAGGATTTATTCAACAGCCCCAGAGAGACCACCACTCCAACAAACAAGGTAAAATTGGCTAATTATTTTTTAGTTTTGATTGGGGGGGGGGATGGGAAAGCATAGACCACTTCAGATAAATACTGCATTAACACTTTTTTCTCCAGAGATGGATGCTCTTACTGTTACACAGATTTATAACAACGATGGTATGCATGTGTCTGCTATTACAGGGTTTTCTTTTATCAGGTCTTTTGGCTGCTAGCTGCCTTACATTTCTTAAAAAACTGATCTCTGTTCATTTACTCCAACAGGCCGCTCCATAGATGATAGCTTTGCCCCCAATGAAACCGTCTACAGGACTTTTAAAAATAAGCATGCAAAAGGTGGACCAGCACATCCAATTCAGAATACATTTAAAATGTCAACCCGCATGCTGTTTGCGGACAGGTTGTGGGTACGTTAATACGGGTATGTTGCTTTTTTATAAAAAAGGGTATTTGTTTTACTAATTTTAAATCAAACCTCCCTTTATTTTTTATTATTTAGGAGCTACTGTGGCAGATCCACAACCTTCTGAACCTGAAGAAATACCACATGCTCCAAAAAGGAGTGCAGTAAGAGCTGAAGCTGATACCAGGCCTGGTAAAAATAGACAAAGTCCTAACCCTATCGTAAGCATTTGCATAAAACCTACAATATTAATTTTATTTTCTTTATGATTTATTATTTAGGAACTAGTGGGGCAGTACACTCCGAAACAAAGTCAGATCACACATGGGAACCAGCGCTGCAACCCACCATTCTTCCTCCTACACCAGCTGGTATTGGTAATAACTAGGGGTGGGAAACCGGTAGAATCCGGTATCCGATAATGCCGGTATCGGGCGTACCGGCATTATCGGATTCGACCCGGTAATCCGGACCCGGTACCGGATTTTGGTGTACCGTTTTTTTTACATTGCAGCCATTTAAAAATGGCTGCAATGTAAAAAAAATTAAAGCCCCAGCAAAAAAGTTTAAAAAAAAAAAAACCTCCCCAAGTCCAGGCTGCGCGGGTGGAAGGGGGGACACCCCCCACCCACCCTGCCCAGCCTGGCTTTTTGTTTTAAAAAAGAAAAGACTAAGAGTAAGACGGCAAGGCGAGCCCCCCCCAGCACCAGCGGCCG
>QEPC01003730.1:1192759-1222549 GCA_003113815.1 Sphenodon punctatus | reverse complement strand
GCGGCTGCGGGGACGCCGCGGCCGCTGGTGCTGGGGGGGGCTCGCCTCGCCGTCTTACTCTTAGTCTTTTCTTTTTTAAAACAAAAAGCCAGGCTGGGCAGGGTGGGTGGGGGGTGTCCCCCCTTCCACCCGCGCAGCCTGGGAGGGGGAGGAATTTATTCCATTGGTTTCAATGGGGACACAGCGCCCCATTGAAACCAATGGAATAAATCCGGTACCAGCATACCGGATTTAATCCGGGAATCCGGTTTCGTGGAACCGGTAACCGGTAGCCGGTAATGGGCCCGGGGTCCCACCACTAGTAATAACATGCACCACATATCACACCCCATGTCTCTTCATGAGCGTGGCAGTAATTTACACACAGTGTCAAACCAATTACATTTTGAAAAGGTTGGCATGTTCTTTTTGAAAGTTAAAGAGATCAGTGAATACATCGATAATAAGTATTCTAAGTATAAAGCACAGGATGAGAAATTTTCTAAACTGGTCTCGGAGGCAGAAAATGCAACCCCTGCATGTAACCTCCAGTTATTACGATGATATGTATAAAAAATTAGATGCGCTATGTAAAGAAATAAAGACATGCAGAAAATATTTCCAGAGGCGTAGGGTGACACAGAGCGCCGGCAACATCAGAGGTGTTCTAACCCGACGCAATAAAGTAAAGGCAGATGGGTTCTGGTCTAGGATGAAAAAAATAAAGAGGTCTAATTAATACATTAAGGAAATAAAAAAAGGGACCCAATGTAGAATCAGAGGGTGTGTATTCTCCATGCAATTCTACTGAGATGCCTCCACCACCCTTAGAGGGGCCCCCTTCTGATTCTAGCGGGGGCACCCCTGAGGAGGGCGAGAATGCTCCCCACATTTCGAATGATATATTTATGCCCTCCCTAGAGGAGGTTGAGAATCCACCCTCCGTTTCTATTGAAGGCCCCCCTGAAAATCCTCAGACAGATGAGGTGTATCTTGAGCTTGTGGATCAATGGGAATGATACATCAGGAAGTTTGAGGCTACGCAGTACATTTGCAGCTATTGTTTTGTTAATATAGAGCATGTAACTGATCCAGAATACGCAGAATATGTCATAACCCAGTGTACTGAAAAACTCCTACGGGAGGTTCAAGCCGGTCTTTCCCCCCATGATTTTTTGCAAATCCGTTTAACAGGCATGGGGTTAGATGGTCCTATTTGTTCAGTGAGTCCAAGGGAGGTTGAATTTAAAGCTGAGGATTTTATGGACCAGATAGCCACTTCTCTACAAAGTAACGCTGATGCTACTTTCACCAAGGAGATGCGTGTACAGGTGCTGGTCATTAAAAACCCCAGGGGTGGAGCACGAAGACACCTTAAATCCATACCTAAGGATAGAGTTCTTAATATAAAAAGGCATCATCTGATTGATTTTCATTATAAAAAGGGACACAATTGTGTTTTTCGGGAGCTGTTTTGAAACTTCAAAAGCGGCTAGAAACTCCAGATCCTGTAGTGTTAGAGGCAGCCAGGCAGTTGCCGAGGGAGTTGGGATTTTCAGAACAGAGAAAAATTAGGCTGAGTGATGTAGCAGCGTTTGAAAATGCTTTAAAAATTAACATTCAAGTGCTGTACAAAGCTAGAGGGAACTTGATTTTTTTTTTAAAACGGGAGGGCCTGCACATAACAAAGTTGTTTATATGTTTCTTGAGGATAATAATCATTACGGTATTAAGAATGTAAAAGCATTTTGGGGGGGTTGTAACTACTGTGAATTTTGCTGCAGGATTTACAGCCATGATCATTTTTGTACAGTGCGCTGTAGTCTGTGCTTAGACATTTCGTGTACTTATCAGAAAAGTCCCAAATACAAATGCCCCAGCTGTCTCTTGTTGTGCAGGTCTAAACGATGCTTAGAGGAAGATACCGTCGACACTGAACTTATGCCAAGCAAGGACGTACTGCCTGAGGCCTATCAGGACTATGCGGATGTCTTCAGCAAGACTCAGGCCACCGAACTCCCCCCGCACCGTCCCTACGATTGTCCCATTGACCTCCTCCCAGGTACGGAACCTCCGTTTGGACGAATTTATGCCTTAGCCGCACCCGAACTTCAAGCCCTCCGTACGTACCTCGATGATAATCTTCGACAGGGATTCATTCGTCATTCTACTTCCCCCGTGGTGGCCCCTATTTTCTTCGTAGCCAACAAAGACGGAGGTCTGCGACCGTGCGTCGACTATCGAGGGTTAAACCAAATCACCGTGAAAAACAGGTACCCCCTTCCACTCATACCCGAACTACTGAACTGTCTGCAGGGCGCACGGCTGTTCACGAAGTTAGACCTCCGGGGGGCATACAACTTGCTACGGGTACGACCCGGAGACGAATGGAAAACCACCTTTCGAACCCGATATGGATTATTCGAGTATCGTGTAATGCCCTTCGGTCTTGCGAACGCTCCAGCGGCGTTCCAACATCTTATCAACGATGTCTTTCGGGATATATTGGATATCTACATTATCGCCTACCTCGACGACATCCTCATCTACTCGCTGACCCTGGAAGAACACGTGACCCAAGTGAGAGAGGTGTTACAACGGCTGCGGCAGAATAAGTTATATTGTAAACAAGAAAAGTGTTTCTTCCACCTTACCACGGTAAGCTTTCTAGGATTTGTCATCAGCCCCGCGGGAATCATGATGGAAGCATCCAAGGTCGAGGCCCTGCAACATTGGCCCCCGCCCAAGGCAGTGAAACCTCTGCAACGCTTCCTAGGAAGCGCCAACTATTACCGCCAGTATATCCCCAATTACGCGGAGATCACGGCCCCTCTGACACAGCTTTTGAAGAAGAATCAGCCTTACCAGTGGGGAACGACGCAGCAACGAAGTTTTGACTTCCTCAAGCGAGCCTTCATGACCGCCCCCCTGTTACAGCACCCGGATTTCGAAAAACCCTTCTGCGTAGAAGCCGACGCCTCGGGAAGAGCTATTGGGGCGGTCTTACTGCAACCAGCCGCAGCCCCAGAAACGTTCCTTCCCTGCGCCTATTACTCGCGACAACTAACCCCTGCCGAACGAAACTATTCCATCCTGGATAGAGAACTCCTGGCTATTAAGGCGGCCTTTACTACATGGCGTCACTACCTGGAGGGGGCTCAGCATCCCATCTTAGTGATCACTGACCATAAGAATTTGACGTTTCTGCAGAGTGCGCACATTGCCAATGCCCGGCATGCACGTTGGGCCCTTTTTTTTGCCCGGTTTAATTTTCGCATCCGCTATCGGCCGGGCAAATTGCAAGTCTTGGCTGACGCCCTGTCTCGCTACCTTGAAGACCAACCAGACGACACCTTGCCCTCGGAACCCATTTTGGAGCCCCGGACCTTCGCAGCAACGTACTTGTCATCGGAGGCTCTCCAAGAAGCCACACGACAGGAACTAAACCCTGCGACAGGATTTGTGATAGACCCCGCCGATGGCCTTCAACGGCATCAAGGACGCATTGTTGTGCCCCCGTCCTGCCGGACCCAAATTCTTTGGGCACATCATGAGGCCCCTACGGCTGGCCACCCAGGAGTAGATCGGACCCAGCAATTAATCCTGCGTTCCTTCTGGTGGCCATCTCTGTATCAAGATGTACAACAGCACGTCCTGGCTTGTGCCACTTGTGCACGAACCAAGGTTCCCCGCCGGGCCCCCGCCGGCCTCCTCCAAGTCCTCCCACTACCCTCGGATCCCTGGCAGCGCATCGGACTCGACTTTGTAGTCGAGTTGCCTCCCTCTCGACAATATACTACGGTCTTGGTGGTAGTTGACCACCTAACGAAACTAGCACATTTCATTGCATGTAAGGGCATGCCATCAGCAAAACGCACCGCACTACTCTGCATCCGCCACATATTCAAGCTGCACGGCTGGCCCCGCGAGATATTTAGCGACCGGGGAACACAGTTCACGGCTCGATTCTGGAAAGCACTCTTTCAAGCTCTGCATGAGACCTTGAAACCAACCACGGCATACCATCCACAAGCGAATGGCCAGGTGGAGCGCGTGAACCAGAATATGGAACAGTATCTCCGTTGTTACACAAACTATCTCCAAGACGACTGGTTCACGTGGCTCCCCCTGGCCGAATTCACCTACAACAACGCACCCAATGCATCGCTGGGCATTTCGCCCTTTTTTGTAACGTACGGATTTCACCCCCAGTTGGGGACATGCGACACCCCGGGGATCGACGTACCCGCCGTGGGGGCCCTCATCCAACGCATCCATGAAGCTCAAGCAATTGCACGTCGAGTGCTCCAACAAGCTCGACAACGTTATAAGGTCCAAGGCGACAAACATCGCCGGCAGGAGCCCCCTCTCAGTCCAGGGGATCTAGTGTGGGTCGACCGACGCCATTATCCCTCCGCTCGCCCATCGGCGAAGCTAGACGCTCGTTATATTGGACCCTTCCCGATCTGCCAACAAGTCAACGAAGTGACGTATAAGGTACAATTCCCACCGCACATACGTCTTCATCCCACATTCCATGTGTCTATGTTGAAGAAGGCCGATCCTGCCCAAACCATCTCCGATGCAGTGCCCCCTGACCCTACGGAATGGTCGGTCGCCGGCCCCGAGTTTGAGGTACGAGCAATCCTCGATGCCAAGCTGCGCCGGGGACGCCGCCACTATTTGATAGACTGGCTGGGCTACGGCCCCGACAAGCGTTCCTGGGAGCCCGCCTCCAATGTGTCGGCCCCCCGGCTGCTGCGAGCCTTCCATCTCCGTCACCCTCAGAAGCCGGGACCCCTTCAGTTTGGGCTCCGGCGACCTCGAGGGGGGGGTACTGTCAGGAGTGCACGTGACACACGGGGTGATCGAGGATTGGGGCCCCCGAGACAGCCCCCGCACCCCCCGGCCCAACTTAATGGCCCGCAGGGGCAACGAAACCCCTTGGGTTCCCCTCCGGTCGCGGTACGTGGGCCTTACCCGGACACTGCCGCGCCGGAGGGAAACCAGCAAGCAGGGGATTCCCCGGTGCCGCCAGAGGTCGCCTCACGCTCCCCGCACCGAGTGACGGCGGGGCCGGGAGTTGTAGCCACGCCCCCAGGAACAAGGGATCAGGAGGGGCGGGTCCCGGCCCTGCAAGGAACGCCACAACCGCCATTAGTGATAGCGAGGGAACACCAGGCAGAGGCCACGCCCCCGCCAGGGAAGCAACGTGTAGCACTTCCCCCGCCCCCGCAGCGCCGCTCAGAGCGGCTGCGGGCACGTACAAGGCCGGGGCTCGGGCTATAAGAACCAGCGCCACCTGGGGAACGGCGCTGGTGATTGACTGAAACCGGCCCTTCTGTGTGGAGTACGAGCGGCATTGACTGTGTGCCTGACTTGCCCGTGTGTGTGGACCTTCGTTGTGAACCTACCATTCCCAGAACGTGTGACTGTGAGCGTGGATTGCGTGAGAGAGTGAGTGCCCTGCCCCTTCCTTGTATTGGTGTCCTAAGCTTCGGAGGTGAGTGCCCCGCTTCCCATCTCCTTTTCCCCTTCCTGGGCCCCGCACCCCCAGGGGTGGATTCCCCCACGCCCCAAGCCCCGTGGGTGTGCTGAGTGTGCGAGCACGTGTGGGGCAGCCTTGGGTTCGAGGTCAGCAGCGCCCTATGATGATAGGGGCTCGTTCTCTTTAATTAGAGGTGAGAGCCCAAACACTATCCTGACGGGCATTCGTCTCCGGTCGCTCCTTGCTGTGACCTCGATCCCCAGTGGCAGGGTGAACGTGTGTGCCCCTTGTCCCCCTACCCCGGTAACAGGTAGATCACAAGCCAGTGTTCTCCAGGCTGGGTATGAGTGTGCGTGTTGACCACTAGGCCTGCAGGCCTTTGCGTCAATCTCCCCTTGGGAAGCCAGTCACTCAGGAACACATCCAAGAAAGTCTCTCTCGTGTAAGGGGCTGATGATAAAACACGTATTAGCTGTACGGTATCCATGTCACATATAGTCAAACAGCACGTTTCTCCTTTGATTTATCTCTATCACATTGTCAAAAACAGCATAAACAATCATGTTGAAGGTGATGGGTAAGACAACAGCAAAACGTATTTCTGCCCTCAGGTTTCCATTTTTAATCAGTAAGTAATGTTCTCCACCTTCCTGATCGGGAGACAGATCAAAGACGAACAGCATGTATCCCTCTGCAAACTCCTCACAGTTGATGAGGAGAGCGTGGTCTTTCGTGTGTTTGCCGGCATTTTGTACCAGATTCATGTATTCTCTGACACAATTTCCTCCTACAAAGTCCAGCTGTAGTGGCTTGGCTGGAATATGCTCTCCATCCGCATAGAGTGCCACAAAATTAATATCATAATGTTTAAAATGGAAGGGGTTCCTGGCATAATTTCCATTAAAAGCATCATTGTCCAGGAAGCCCAAGACCAACAGTTTTGGGATCTGTCCTAGAAACAGATTCTCCTGATCACTGCCACGACTGCCGGCGGGGATGCTGAACACTTTCATCCCCACCCGATCTACCGGGTATTTAACACTGGAGGTAAGCAGGGCCTCGGCATGTCCTAGGCAAACTCCGGGTGCCACTCATACTTTCTTCACAAAAAGCGAGGCGTTTAGAAGCTGCAACTTGTACCGTTCTGGTAGGCTCATTACGCATGCGGCAGAGAGAATCTTTGCTTTAAATCAGTTTTATTTTAACGTCCACCTCATTCAATAATAGTTTTTTCTTGAAAAAAAAACAGGTCGCTGTGGAGAGGGGCCCAGCAGCTCAACCTTTCTGCTCTCTCTGGTAAGGTGTGCCCTCTTCTTAAAACCCTCGTTACCCACCTCCAAATCTGTTGTTTTGTGGTGTCCAGCTGTGTCTTTGTAAAACAGGCCTGCAGAAAATTGCGTGGTGAGGGTGTCTCCACCATAATTGAGCACAGATTCTATTAAACTGTAAGGGTAGCAGTTATTCTCTGGCTAATGAGGCAATCGCTCAACGTGAAATCCAGCTGACTGAAAATGGAGGCTACAGGGTAATTCACTAACCCCACCTCGATGTCTGCGTCTACGTTGGCTCTGTTTTCCTTGACAATCTTGCAGGAAAGGTAGAGTAACGTGTTGTTCAAATCTAAATAGTCTATTCCATTTCCAGCGATGAAAAAGTCAAGCGGGGCTACCTCACCCACGGTTTAGAGGGGGAATTTCTATGTACATGCTCTTCTCAATGCTGGCTTGTGTGGGGAGGGGGGTGGCACTTGAAACAGGTCTAGCTCAGATTTGGTGCATTCCTCAGATCCACAGTGAATAAAGGCCATGCTGATTAAAAGCTATCACCCTTGCTCATACTAGCACGTCTCCTCTTTCGTGCAGCTTTCCCCTGCTTCTGCCGTGGTCCCCTCCGCAGAGCATTCCTTTTATGGGCTCGAGGGGGCCCCATCCGTGGTGTTTGTGGAGCCTCTCTCTTAACTCCTCTTTTTCTCTGTATATACATAAGCCCGGAGCCCTCCTGTTTATAAGAGGGGGTGATTTTCTCCAGAACTGTACAAGAGACATGCCCCAACACATCCTTGGCTATATTTTGGGCGGCTATTTTGGCGTGGGGCTTAATCAACTCAAAACCCCTTCTTAACAGAGGAACTGCTTTTCGAAAGAGACTATGAAATATCCCCCCAATGCCTGCTCCATACATCACAGGGGCCCCTTGAAATCCCAGAAGGCCATAACCAGCCTGCGCCTTGTAATAGTTGGCATAGACCCTGGGGTCCCCGTAATTTTTTACAATCACCATCTTAAAAGCTCACTGCTCTCCGAGGGCGTATATGTAGCTTCACAACCACCTTTCCAAAACGAAATGAGGCGTGCTCATTCTGATCTGTCTTTATTTCAATGGTGATACTGTCAATGTGGTGTTTACTGATCGGTACGTGGTGAGGCTTGTCGTAGGTGATGGTGACAAACTCGTTGCTGTTCCCCTGCACAGGAACACAACGCAATAAAGGCACTGAGACATCCCCCACAAACTGGTGCTCTACGATGTCTGTGTACAGGTACAGAGAATTGAACCCTCCTGTAATGTCTTTAGCGTGGGGAAATTGCTGGTTCATTAAACCTGGCGCCGCCCCTATTATATGGGCTAGAGCCCCACGGGCTAGGAACCTGTGTGAATCAGTCATCGTCCCTATTTTAGGGGCTACAACCCCACGGAGCAGGACCCTGTGCGTATCAGTGGTCTCCAATCTAACTTTTCTCCCCACAGAATCAAACCTCAGAGCTACAGGAGGTGGCTCGGTACCTCTGGGTATCTGGTTTATTTGATTCAATAGTTCCGCAATGCTTGAATAGCCGGGAGCGAGGGTGTAATGCCATTTTGCAGGTCCATGGCTGATTTCATAAACAGTGGGCGTTGTGATGTTGTCCCAACTGTGGGGGTATTGTATTTCAGCCAACCCCACTTTCCAGGCGCCTGGAAGGTCCAAGGGTCTGAGTAGCTGGATAGTAAAATTAGAACTGGTGTTTTGTGGGAAAGCACTGGTGCATGCATTGTTGGGTAAAGTGATGTGAAACCCTCCTTCCTCCATGATTAAGCTTCAGTGACCTCTGAGGTTCTTACCCAACTGTTAAATTTAGAAGGCCAGCCAAGCCACTTTACTAGGCACTGCTTGTTTTGCCCTTTCCTCTTTGTGGCTAACACCTTCTCAATCCTGTACAACTTTTCCTACTTAGGGTTGACTTTTTGAAGCTCTTCAGGATAGAAGGTGCCAAGGATCTCTTTGCCTTTGTAATCTCTCAGTTTGTACACAGGCTGCCGTGCCTTGTTAAGGACGTCATCCACTATGAATATTTCCCCTGTAAAAGATTGCTCATAACTTTTCTCAAATTTGTCCTTGAACCTGGAAATCCTCACATGGTCCCCTTTTCTAAATGAGGGCACCTCCTTTCTCATCATCTGATTGTATCCATAAAGCATTTTCCACACACTCGAAGCATTTGTGATGTTCACATCTACAGGCTTGGTGCGTATGGAATGGTGAAAACTGTGATTATAACTCTTTACGAGTTGAGGCAGCACATCTATATAACAAAAGGTGTTGCAAGCTGTGAAATATCGCCATATCCTGGTTTTTAAAGTTCTGTTAAAATGCTCCACCATCCCTGCCTTCACGTGGTTGTTAGTCACAAAGTGGCACACTCCATGCTGTTTGAGCAAATTTTGGAATGTCTTAGTTAAAAACTCCTTTCCCCGTTCTGTCTGTAATTTTTGAGGTTTCCTCCCTTCCCTGAATATGATTCCAAAGGCTTTACTCACTTCAGCTCATGTCTTGTTTTTCAAACCTAAGGCCCATGCATACTTAGACAGGATGTCTATGACAGTCAAGATATACCTGATACCCCCATTATATGTAGAAAAATTCTGCATGTCAGCCAAATCAGCCTGCCATTACGCATCCACCCCTGACACGACTGTTTTGTTTCTTTTAAAACGCTTTCGTGCAAGCTTGTGCAAGGTATACGCATCCTGGTCTGAAAGCCATGAAATCACCTCTTTCTTAGATATGGTATTACTCTGCTTTTTAGCAGCCTGAAAAAGAGGATCCAAAGCTTCCAATGTCTCCAGGTGTGTAATAGATCTTTTTTAACAACACCTCATGCGCAGACATGCTTCCAGCTACCCCCGCTAAAAAACACCACCACCAAATGACATTTCAAATAAAGTTTTTATTCTTCTGGTGTTGCTAGTTTCTTCTTACAACAGTCCACCTGATCAGATCCTCTCGAGCACTTGCAAATGCAGGAAACACAGGATATGCTTACTCCGACAGGATCTTCCAACTTCATGTTTTCAAAAGCCTTTTTACAAGGTCCACATTTACCTGTTGAAATAAAAGATAAAATCAAAGCCTGTGTCTATTTCACTTTCCCCTCTGACAGTTCCACAACCCTCATGGAGAACTTACCACAGGGTCTTCACTCTGCTGCGTATCCATGGGTTCATCACTCCCCTCTGAGGTTTCTCTGTGTTTCATTATCGTATAGAGCTTTCTTATAAGTTCAAAGGGTGCACCAACAATGCGGTAAGCCATTCCAGATGTAGGGATGGGGGTTTCTGCTCTGGCGAGTGCTCACAAAATGGCGGTCCCCTCTTTCATACCACCGTAGGGGGCAGGTTTATGGGTCCTAAACCTTCACCAATTGATTCAGCTCAGGCAGCTGAGTTGTTTGAAACCATACATGACCCCGTTTGGCCAATCCGACCTACCCCACCATGATCAGCCAACCCATTGGTCCGTTTTATTCTTCCAAAGCGGGGTTGGCTAGAAGGATGAAACTTTCACCCATTGGTCCATCTCAGTCAGCTGAGCTGTTTGAAACCTCACGATCCCCTTCGGCCAATCCGACCTACCCCACTATGATCCGCCACCCCACTGGTGCATTTTTTTTTCTTCCAAAACGGGGTGGGCTAGAAGGATGAAACCTTCACCCATTGGTCCAGCTCAGTCAGCTGAGCAGTTTGAGGGGTCAGATGATCCTCATCCACCAATCACACGCAAGGACCTTGACTGGGAAGCATTACCCACTTCAACATCACTGCCGACCCCGCGAACTACGTCATTTCCGCATCCGCCTACATCACCTCCCGCACGTTCCCCCCGGAAGGCAGACTTCCAGTCACATGACCTGTCAAGCTGATAACGATCAGTCTGACGAAAAGTAGCCGCTCCCTCTCTGCCGCCAAAAATGAGTTGGGTTAACATGCCCACGTGCAAATCCCGCAGGCACATTTTGTAACAGCCCCAACCAGCCTACAACCATAAGTTATGGTCCTGAGCCAGCAGCACAGGACACAGTCAAGCACTCGAATGTAATCAGCTCCAATGTGGGTCACCTCAGACATTGCAGGTGGGATTGGGGGGGGCGGGGAACCAAAGCTGCCCTGCACCTCTTGGTTCTGCACCAAGACTGGTGGATAATCAAGAACCCTGGCAGAATTGGTCACACTAAAATTTCTATCATATCCCTTCTCGGTCACTGCTTCTCCAAGCTGAAGAGCTCTAAGTTATCAAGAAATTCTTCATACAAAAGCCATTCCATACCCTTTATCATTTTTGTTGCCCTTCTTTGTACCTTTTCCAGTTCTACAATATCATTTTTGAGATGGGGTGACCAGGACTGCACACAATATTCGAGGTGTGTTCTCATTTTCTGTTCATATTTTTCTGTTTTATTCTCTATTCCTTTCTGACATTGTGTTTGCCTTTTTGACTGCTGACACACACTGAGCCGAGGATTTCAATGAATTGTCCACACAATGAGTCCAAGATCCTTTTCCTGAGTTGTAACCCCTAATTTACAACCAAGCATTGTGTAGGTACAGCCTGGATTGTTTTTCCCTACATGCAACACTTTGCACTTGTCCACATCAAATTTCATCTGCCATTTAGTTGCCCAGTCTCTAAGTCCTGCAAGAACTTGACGTAATTCCTCACAGTCTGCCCCGGTCTTAGCTACCTTGAATAACTTTGGGAGTTAACAAACGAGATAATAGCCTCCTATAGTCTGGGTTCGGTCTGTACATCCCCCACTCACGTTTAGCATGTACAGCTTAATAAGCCACCCCCTATGGGCAGCCCTCCGTATGTATTTCTTGTGTGCTCAGGTAACCCCCACTCAGGTCCCACTCACAGGTTTAGCATGACAAGCCTAATACATGGGCAGGTGTTCTTCCCTACCACGCTCTCCCCACCAACCCCTCCCCCCCTTCTCAGTATACTGCCCCCATGAGGACTCTCAGCCGTGGCCAACCATGGGAAGCAGAATCCGTCCCAGCTATTTCTTTCTTCCAGGCTATTATGACTCCAGGAGGTGGTCCAGACCTGCTATCCCCCACCCACTGGCTGAGGGTCACACCTGGATTTATACCAGCCAGCACTTGGCAGCTATGCACAGAATGCCGAGTTTATTGAGCAAATCACATACTTGATTGAGTGCCTATAGTAACGACTGAAAGTGAAAGCAATCAGTCTTTTTTTTTTTTTTAATATTTCTTTTTATTTTAACTTTAACAATATATCACATTCCAATCAAAATATTACATTTATTCCCCCTTCCCCACCTCTCTCCCCTGACTCCCCGTCCCCTCTCTTCCTTCCCCCAGTATACGTTCCCTTTCCCACCCTCTTTCCCCCCTTCTGCCTCCCTTCCCCTCCATCCCCTTTCAGTATATTTTACTTAGGCAAGTCGAGTGTGTGAACTGTTCCATCTTTATCTTTTTTGTCAGTACTGTCCAGCATTGGTCCCAGTCTTTATAGAATTTATCTAGGTTATCTTCAAGGCTGGCTGTGATCCGTTCCATCGATAAGCAGTGCCATAGTCTCTGCAACCATGCTTGTCGTGTGAGCCCTTTCGCATATTTCCAAGTCCTTGCAATGGTGTGGATTGCCGCCAGAATCAGGTTTGTACATGTCCTCTTCTGTTGTTTGGTTATCTCTTTTTCTGGGTATATTCCCAGCAAGGCAATTTCTGGCTTAAAAGGCAATGGTATATTTAACGACCCCCTAATAACCTTCCATACTTTATTCCAGAATTCGGCCACTTTTGGGCAGCTCCACCATGCGTGTAGGTATGTACCTCTCTCCCCGCATCCCCGCCAGCAAGTTGGGGGGTATGTTGCTTTTATTCTATTGATTTCTACTGGCGTAGTATACCACCTATGCATCAATTTGATTTGGGGTTCTTTAGCCAGTAGAGATCTGGAGCATGTATTGGTATATTGCCACATCTGTTTCATCTTTTTCTCTGTTATTTCTACCATTAATTCGTCTTCCCACTTTGATACGTATCCAGCATCTGCTAAATGATATATATTCTTTACTATCTTATGCAGTATGGAGAAAATTCCCCTTTGTCCTGTTTTATCAAATAAAATTTTTTCTAGCTCTGTGGGAGGCCTACTAAAATTTAATTTATCCCTTGGATTTGTCAGTGCACTGTGCAGTCGGCAATACTGCCAGAACGGTATCTTTTCCTGTGTAGTCTCTTCTATCTCTTCTTTTGTTTTTAGTCTCCCTTGTATGAATAAGTGTGTTGCTCTATATATTCCTTTTTCTCTCCATCTTTTCATTTTTTCTCTCTCTCTGATGTCCCACTTAGGCCCAATTTTATCTAACGGGGTGTATGGGGTTTTCCCTTGTATTATCTCTAACTTCCTTTGGCATTCCCTCCATGTGTTTATTGCAGCCCCTGCAAATGGATGGTCCTTGCATTCCGGGCCCCTTAATTGTATTTTATCTGGGCTGTCAAAGATGTCTTGCCCATTTTCTAACCCTAGTGTTTCTAATTCCAAATTCCTCCATCTGGGTTCCTTACCCTCGTCGTACCATACTTTAACTGTTCTCAGGGCAGAGGCCCTGTGGTACATCCTCATGTCTGGCAAGTTGCATCCCCCCTGTTCTATTTTAGTTTTCAATATTGTTCTTCTTACTCTAGGCCTTTTTTGTCCCCATATTACAAATCTCATAATCTTTTCTATTTTTTGGAAAAATTCCTTGTTTAATGTTATGGGTATGGCCTGTATAGTATATAATATTTTAGGTAATAGCTGCATTTTAATTATATTCATTTTTCCTATCCAGGAGCATCCCAGCCTTCTCCAGGAGTGTTGTTTGTTTTGCAATTCTTGAATGAGGGGTAAGTAATTTTTTTTATATAGGTTGTTTGTGTTTTTAGTGAGCCATACTCCCAGGTATTTCAGTTGTTCCGTTTGCATTTGGAATTGCTTTAGTTCGTCTAGGTCTGCCTGTGTCATTTTTGTTTTATTTAATGCCATAACTTGTGTTTTATTTGTGTTTATCTTATATCCTGATAATGTCCCGAATTCCTTAAGCAGGCTGGTTAATTCCTGCATTGAGGACTGTATATTTGTCATTGTCAAGAGCATATCATCTGCATATACCATTGTTTTATGTTCCTCTTCTCCTGCCTGTATTCCTTTGATTTTTTTATTTTGATTAATAGCTGCTATTAGTGGTTCTATTGCGAGGTCAAATAAGAGGGGAGACAGGGGGCATCCCTGGCGTGTTCCTCTAGTGATTAGAATGTTTGGGGTCACTTCCCCATTAATTGCAATGTTAGCAACCGGTCTTTTATAAATGCTGGCTACCCATTTTAGATATGCTCCCTTAAATCCCATTTCATTTAGTGTTTTCATTAGGAAAAATTTTTCTAATCTGTCAAAGGCCTTGTTCGCATCCAGTGAAATCACAGCCGTGGGTATTTTATCTTTATTAGCTTTATATATTAAGTTTATCGCCCTTCTGACGTTATCCACTCCCATTCTGCCATTAATAAACCCTGTCTGATCTGGTCCTATGAGTGTTCTAATAATCCCTTGCAGTCTAGTAGCGAGAATCTTTGTAAATATTTTGGCATCGGTGTTTAATAACGAGATGGGTCTAAAATCCCCACATTCCTTGCCAATTTTCCCTGGTTTCGGACATAACGTAATGGTGGCTGCGTAGAATGTCTCTGGCATCTCTTGTTTTGCCTGTATCCCATTGTACACTTTCGCTAGCAGTGGGGCCAACTGTTCCCCATATGTTTGATAAAACTCTGGGATAAACCCATCTGGTCCAGGTGTTTTATTCTTAGGCAGGTCTTTTATTGTTTTTTGTACTTCCTGGATAGTTATAGGTTCATTGAGCCATTCTCTCTGTTCTGCTGTTAATTTAGGTAATTTTAATTTATCTAGGAATACATCAATCTCCTCCCCGTTAGGCTCTTCTGTGGTATATAAATTTTTATAGAAATTTTGGAATTGTTCCTTCATTTCTAGTCCTGTAATCCAGCTCTGTCGGTTGGGGTGTAGTACCTGTGTTATTTGAGTTTTTTTCCTTTTCTGTTTTACCATCCATGACAGAATTTTATCTGCCTTATTACTTTTATTATAATAAATTTGTTTTGTATATCTGAGTTTTTTTATCACTCTCTCTGTTTCTATTGTGTCTATTAATCCTCTTAGTTCTCCCCTTTCTCTAATACATTGCTTTGTGGGTTTCTTTTTCATCTTTTCTTCTAGTGTATTTAGTTTAAGATAGAGGTCATTTAACTCTTTTTTGTTTTTCTTTTTATTATAGGCATCTATTTTGATGTATTGGCCTCTCAAGTAGGCTTTTGCAGCTTCCCACACTACTCCCTGGGATACCTCTCCATTATCATTCCACTTCATATAGTCATCAATATGTTGTTTGATTTGTTCTTTGTTTAATGCATTTAATAAAGTACCCTTCTTCAAAACCCAATGAGGTGTCTTGTGTGTTTTTTGTTGCCCTGTACTTATCCTTGCTATAACTGCGCTGTGATCTGTAAACGCTGCAGGGATAATATCGATCTGAGTGCATTTTTCCCAGTTTGTATCCTGCATGAGTAAGTAATCTATTCTGGAATATGTCATGTGTCTATTTGAAAAAAAAGTATACTCTCTGTCTCTTGCATGTTTTAGTCTCCAGACATCCACCAATTGGGCCTGCCTTATTATTTGGGCCATTTTTAGTTGTCCTCTCTTCATTTTTCCTCCCCCTGATCTATCTAGCCTCGTGAGTGGACTATTTAGGTCTCCAAATACCATTAATGTCCCTTGACTTTCTTTTTCTATCAGTTTTGTCATCTTCGTCATGAATGTTGTCTGCCCTGTGTTTGGGGCATATATGTTTAGAAAGGTGTACATTTCTCCCTCTACTTTCCCTGTTACCATTATGTATCTACCTTCTGGGTCTTTTACTATCTTTTCCCTTTTAAATTTCAGTGTTTGTGCAAAGGCCAGTAGGACCCCCGCCTTTTTCTGCCCCGCATTTGCGAAATATATATGCTCAAAGCGTTTGTCTCTCATTCTCACATTATCTTTTTGCAATAAGTGTGTCTCTTGCAGAGCCAATACCTGTGCATTTACCCTTTTTGCATAATACCATGTCTTTTTTCTTTTCGTTGGACAGTTTAGCCCATTTACATTCAGTGAACATATCTTTAAATCAGCCATCATCCCTTTTCTGTGTGGGTTTTGTTACTCGACTCACTTTAGTGCATTCTTTGCCTATATACCATTCCCTTTGTCCCCATTTCCCTTCCCTCCCCCCTGTTTCTTCCCCATTCCCTCCCCTCCCCCACCTTCCCCTTCCCCTTTGGCAACTTATCCAGTTGTCCATTTCTCTCCTTCTCCTCCTCTGGAGGTGCCTCTGGAGCCGCTCGTTCTGTGCAGTCCCTCCAGACAGGCCCTTCCTTTTGTTCATGGTCCCAATTAGTTCTTATCTTTTATTTTCGCTTCTTTCTATTTCTTCTTTTGTCTTTTGATTACGTGGGTTTTTTCATTAACTTGGATTCTAAGTTTTCCGTTCTGTGTCTCTTGCCCCTAGGTTATTCTCTCGCAGGTCTTGGTTCTTCTCTCTGCAACTCTGGCAGCTTTGCTGCAATGAATCTCTCTAGCGCTTTCGTGTCGTAGAAATTCCTTCTGCGATTTTCATGCATGAAGGAGAAGGTAGCCGGGTATCTTATTTGCGTTTTAATTCCCTGTGCTGTGAATTTTTCTTGTAGTTTATACCATCCCCTTCTCCTCGCCACTGTAGCTGCTGCCAGGTCTGGTTGTATGCTGATTCTGTGACTTTGATATTTTAAGTCTTTCAGTTTCCTGGCTTCCCACAGGATTTGTTCTTTATCAGTATATCTAAGGCATCTGAATATTACTGCCCGGGGGGGATCCCCTTCCTTTGGCTTGGGGCGAAGAGTCCTGTGTGCTCTATCAATCTCTATTTCATGGAGTTGGGGACACTTGGGGAGGATTTCTTTCAGGATTTTCCTGATCAAGTCTCTGCCTCCCTGGGCTTCTATGCCCTCTGGGATTCCTTGAATTCTTAAGTTATTCCTCCTTCCCCTGTTTTCCATGTCCTCCATTTTCCTCTGTATTCCCCCTAGGGCTCTTTCCATCTCTTGTACCTTATCTTCCCATCTTTGCTGCTGTATTTCTCTCCTTTCCACTCTTTGTTCTAGGCTTGTAACTCTTTCTGCCATTCCATCAAATTTCTTATTTAAACAGTCTACCACAGAGGTTACTTTCTGTATGTTCTCGTTTAGGAGCCCCCATTGCTTTGTGGAATCAGCGTGATTGGAGTTTATTGCCTCCATTAAGCCTGTAAACTGTGCTGTAAAGTCTTGCTGTTCCCCCTGCTGGGCTGCATGTGCCTCAGCCATGCTGCCTTCCTGGGGTTGCTCCTGATCCCCTCCCCCTCCTCTCTCACTTCTTTGCAGTTTTTCACCGCTTTTTGCCTCACTCTGCCCCTTTCTTTTGGCTCCTTGAGGGGTGGGGGGGTTCTTTTTTATGTTTTTTCCCATTAGGGGCTGCAAGTCCACGTTTTTTACCTTTTTTTTATGCGAAGTCTGTCTGGGCTGTCTGGAGTGTTTTGCAGAGGCAGCTACTGCTCACGCATGCCCAGAAGCTCCTCCAAAGCAATCAGTCTTTGAATGTTGCCAACCCGGCTTCTCACATCCACAGCTCACAGCAACATATGGGCAAGTAGCAGCACACAATTTTATTGCGGTCTCGCTCCCCCTGGTGTTGGAAATCCCTCTTGGCTCGCATAAAATCCCCAAACACGTGCATCTTGTACCCCTTCTCTAGCATCTTCTACGCTACCATACAGTGGGGGTGGAAAACATGCCCGCTTGCCAGGGTGTTCTGCCCTTCTCCAAACCTCATATATGGCAACAAGCTCTCCACCAGTCCATTCACATTTCCTGTACTCAGAGTCATTTCTGTCCCCACAGAGATTCATCTCCACCATCCAATCAAGGCATTCCCAGCATCCCTGCAGGTATCCTCTCACTGTCATCAGGGCAATGATTGGAGGGAGGGAGGGAGAGAAAGAACAGCAGGGAAGGTCCAGCCGCCGTTAGTGACTGCCCTACTTCTGGCAGCACACGAACGTCCAGAAACGTTGCAGTATCGTTCGCATCCCGCTCTCTCATCTCATCTGGGGCTCTCATTCTTCCATTCTGCTGAATTTGGAACTGCAGCAGGTTATGTGGTGTCTGCACTCCATCATGCGTACACAGGAATCTACGAGCACATTGGCTCAGAAGATGGGTCTGGCAGTTCTCTCTGTACATCAGGCCTCACCCAAATGCCAGCAAAGGCCGGGGTATCCGTCACCCCCAACTTCTCTGGGCCCCACACGCTGGGCAACAGCACCCACAGACAAAAGCTGAAGCCATTGGGACTTTCCAGGCAAACAACCCGCAGGAATAGCTTTCTGTTGTGTGTTATGACCTCTCATGCTCATTGCAAACAAAAACTGCTACTTTCAAAAGATAAGAAAATATAAGTTACTTTTAACCAATGGGCTGCTCTGCTCCCTTATGCATTCCAAGCACAGTGACCTTCACTGCGTTGAAGATCCCCCCACCTGCCCATTTCTTAACATTCAGTGGTTCCCCCAATTAAAATTCCATGCTTCCGTAGCGCTAACAGGTACCTCCTCAGCATGCATCAGCTCCCTTTGTACAGCTTCAATCCATAACATTGATCGAACATTTCAATTTTCGATCTGTAACATTTTTACATTTTATATCTGTAATGTAACATTTTTAGATGGACTGGTGTGTGCACCAACATGCTTTTGACAGAAATATCTACGCAGTTTAATAGCAACCTGGTAAGCAGTGCAGGTGCAGTTAAGCACACACCCAGCACAAAGCTTTGCAAAAACGTTTTTCTATCAGTAGCAGCCAATACCAGCTCACACGTTAGGTGCGCAGTTGCTCGTGGGTGGCGCCTGCAGTCAGCCCGTTCAAAACATTTGGCTCACAGTCTGCAGAGTTTACAGACACTGGTACCGCAGCCATGGAGAGACATGCTGAGAACTTCATGGTGCTTGTTATCAAGCTCCAGGCCTTCATTACTACTGCTGAGCAGAACCTACAAGCGATCCAACAGATCCAAGTTCTCAGCTGCTGTTGGCAAATTATGATTTCAAGACACATACAGGCTCTTGGTCAATCTGTGGCCAAGATAGCGGGGCACACCACACCGTGGAGGCAGCTCTTGCTTTGGCACTGTGCACACCTCCAGCAACGACAGTCTGAGCTGGGGAGGATCGAAGCCGTGCAAGGGGAATGGATGCACGCTGAGAGGTACCTGTTGGGCTATGTGGCCTCAATCACACATGCCCTGCACATGGCTGTACCGATGGAGAGGCTGATCTGGGTCAAGGAGAAAAGCACAGGTTGGTCAGAGAATGTGTTGTCTTCATGGGGAGAAGCCAAGTGGGTTGCACACTTCAGAATGCCCCATTGTCTTACCCTGCAGATAATCTAGATCCTGAAACTGCAACTGGAAAAACAGCGTACAGTGATGCAGTCGTCCATCCCCATGGAGAAGCACATCACCACTGCCATCTGGAAGCTTGCCACTCCAGACTCCTGCTGCTCTGTCATCCAGTAACTTGGCACTGGAACCTCCACGTTGGACACCATACTCATGGAGATTTCTCCAGCGATTGTGGAAGTGCTGATGGACCGGCTGGTGCAGCTGGTTGACCTTGCGGAGGTCATGGAGTGCTTTCAGCGGAATGGGTTCCCGTACTGTATAGGGGCTATCAATGGGAGCCACATTGCCATCATCTGTCTATCCCATAGCAAGGATGCATGCTTGAACCGCAAGAGGTTCTTTTCCATAGCGAACCACTGTGCCTAGTTTGTGGATGTGCTGACCGGGTGGTCCAGGAAGAACCATAATGTCCACATCCTCCATCAGTACCCCTTCTTTGGCATACACCAGAGACTTTGAACACTACAATGAAACATGCACTGAGAGGGCACTCATGAGGCCTACTATTCTCGGGGGCCCTGCCTACCCACTGAAACCATGGCTGACAAAAGCCTAGGCATTCCCTGCACACCGGAGCAATGTTACTTTAACCAATCTCAGTGCCACCTCCTCTGCTGTGGAAAGTGCATTCGGCCTTTTAAAGCAGTGCTTGAGATCGATTACAGTCAGAATTTATTTCTAGCATGAGACCGCTTCACTTCCAATAACTCCGTCTCCATCTCCATAACGTCTGCGAGACTGGCGGGGTTGCGTTTGAGAACCTCCCTCCCCTGCCAGTTAGCTCCAGCAAGCCACTGCCTATTCCAGGATGAACAGAGCAGAGCAGTGCATAGCCAGAGATCTAGGATGACTTGTGCTGGCACATCTACCGCTATGCTAGCCAAAATACCCACCATTAGTGACAGTTTAATGATCAGTTAACCATGTCAAATTATTTTTTCCTGTTATCAATAAAGCCTTTAAATATGTTTCCTGTGTGTCACTGTGTTTTACTCTGGCCCACCCAATCCCACCCCAACACTAGGACCACATACTTTCTCTCTTTCTGCCTCCTCCTGTGCTGTTTCCCACCCTTTCCTTTCCCTGTGCGCTCCATATTGGCAGTTGTAAGCTAGCTGGCTGCAGGCCTGAACCTCTGTGTCTTCTGGCTACACTGCAAATGCTAGTAGGGTCTGGGAATGCCAATAGGAAGCGCAGAGCACAGGATTGCAGCTGGCTACTATGGGCCTTAAATACTGTGTGCATTTCTGGTTGACCCATCTAAAAAACGAACAGCAGAGAACAGCTGGACACGCTTGGTGGTGGGAGGACCTTTTCCAGATCCTCCCCCTGCAGTTCCACCCTTGGAGAAGTGTTTATGGGAGGGTGCGGGAACAATTGGGGGGGGCACACCTAGCCCAGGAATTGTTTACCGATGTGAGCATGGGATATAGAGGGCTTGAGTACTTTTTCTGGGGGATGGATTGCTGGGGAACCATGGTGGGTGGTCAGGTTTCACAGGGTGGATGTGAACAGCCAGTAGGGGGGTTGGATATGGCACCTACTCCTGAGCAACAATGCTCGTGGTCAACAGCAGCAACATGTTCGAGCAGTGACCTTTGAAGATTAATGGACTGGGACAGTCTGCTCGGAGTCTGTGCCCACATCTCAGACATCTCGTTTGCCTACTCGATCATGCTGTCTGACCGCTCAAACTGAAGTCTAACTGACAGGACACCAACACGTGGGTGCACATTAGTCCTCATTCACCTGCCTGGCGGGCTCTGCATGCTCCAGAACCTTGCCGTGAGTGGGGCTGCATGTCTGGTGGCCACATGTCCACTGGGGGCTAACACCTAACAAACAGACAGGTGGACACCCACCTGGTATTGGCTACCTATATTAAACAACATTGGTCCTTAGTACACACACCTGGGGTTCCCAAGTATTTACTACTGACCCGTAACAGGACATTGCCTACTATCCCATTACTACTTAGTTTCCCCCAAGTCTTTTCATTATTTCTTCTGATAGCCATGTAAGCCAGGTAGGAGAAGATGAAATAAAGCAATATTGCTGCCTACTTTCTGGTTTGGTGAGAAACATTAACAATTTTTTTAAAAAAAACACTATTCCACATGAAGCAGAACTTCCCCTTATTTTCAAAACAGAAACTAAAAATAAGGTACATGACATTACTGCAATTTTTGACCAGATGACTGAACAATGGAACTTAAAAAGTTTATCAAACTACTCTTGAAACATGGGAATCTACTCACACTACTACAGATTTAGCTTGTTTATATAATATTACATATATTGTAAGATTGTAACATGCTACAAACTACACACAAGCAGCATCACACAGAAAAATCACTGAAATGCAGCACAACACAACAGTTAAGGGGGATGAAATTATGGACAAGAATTACAGGGAAAACCTCTCATCATAAAGAGAGAAAAAAAACCAGTAAATCATTTATTTATTTGACAGGTTTTTATCCCGCGCCCCCCTGCTAAAAGCAGCTCAGGGCAGCTAACAATGTAATATAAAAAATCCAATAAAATAACACAATAAATATAATATAAGCAGACTTATAAAAAAAAACCACATGGTGGAACAGAATACACAAACACAAAATACAAAACCCTCCCACCCTAGCCCTCAACCCCCACCCTTACCCATCTCCCTCACCAAAGGCCTGGCGGAACAGCCACGTCTTACACAGTCTTTGGAAGGAGGGGAGGTCTGGGGTCTTCTGGGCCTCCGCTGGAAGGGAGTTCCACAGTCTTGGTGTGGCCACCAAGAACACCCTCTCCATAGTCATCCGTCAAAGATACCCAGGGGACTTCTAAAAAGGCACTCCCAGCCAACCGCAGGGGTCGATCTAGAGCCCGGGGAGTGAGGCGGTCCTGCAGATAAGTACGGCCTAGGTCATATAGGGCTTTATAGGTAAAGCACCAACATCCTGAATCGGGTCCAGAAGACTACAGGCAACCAATGCAAGAGAACGGAGTACAGGTGTAACGTGCTCACAGCGACCCGTCCCTATAAGGAGGCAGGCCGCTGCACTCTGCACCAGCTGCGGTCTCCAAACCATCACCACGGGTAGCCCCACGTAGAGCACGTTACAATAGTCCAGTCTTCAGGCGATTAAAGAATGGATGATAATGGCCAGGTCAGAGTCTGAGACCTATGGCCAAAGCCGTTGCACCAGATGTAGGTGGAGAAACACACTCGCCACAGCCCCCACCTGGACATCCAGGCAGAGCTGGGAGTTGAGGAACACCACCAGAGTACGAACCTGGGGAACCAGTGGAGGGCAAACTCCGTCAATGGTGGGGGACGCCAACCGAACTGCCCTTCCCGCTAGCATCACCTCTATCTTGTCAGGATTCAGCTTCAGGCGGCTCGCCCGCATCCAGTCCCCCACAGCCACCAGACATCGAGTAAGCACCAAGACTGCCAGGTCTGGGTCAGATGAAAAAGAGGCAGAGTTGGGTGTCATCAGCATATTGATGACACCGAACACCAACCCCTCTCATGACCTCACCCAGCAGCTGCATATCCATGTTGAACAGGAGAGGGGACAGAATAGAATTTGAGGGACTCCACACGAGAGGTCCTGGGGGGATGAAGAACAGTCCCACAGCATCACTCGCTGGGTTCCCCCAGCCAAGAATGAACAGAACCATTCAAGAACAGTTCCACCCACCCCGGCTCAATCCCACAAGCAAGTCACCAACATCTTATGGTCAACGGTATCAAAAGCAGACGAGAGCTAAGAAAATCAGCTGGGTCAATCGACCCTGATCCAATTCACGGCAGCGGTTGTCGACCAAGACCACAAGCACGGTGTCAGTGCCATAACCCAGGCGAAAGCCAGACTGCAAGGGATCCAGAAAACAGATGCAGTCCAGATGCTCCTGCAGCTGCCGAGCCACAACCCCTTCCCTAAAAAGGGAAAGTTAGAGACTGGCCGGTAGCTGGAGAAAGAGTCAATGTCAAATAATGGTTTCTTGAGCAGAGGCCACACCACCACCTCTTTGAGGCAGCCCAGCACTCTGCCCTCCCAAAGGGAGGCATTGACCATCCCCGCCAGCAACAGCCCCAGCATCTCCCGGCTGGCCTTGACCAGCCAGAACAGGCACGGATCCAGTTCACAAGAGGTGACCCTGACCGCCCCAAGAACATCCTCCGCATCAGTAGGTAACACCCTCTGAAACCAATCCCATAAAACCAGACCAGACAGGGCTTCCATAACCTCTGGTTCTCCTACTGTAGTAAGTGTGGTGTTGAAGTCGTGGGGAACGCGAGCAATTTTATCCATAAAGTAATCAACAAATATGTCACAGTGGGCACTGGAAGATTCCAGCTGGAAGGAGACCGGACCAACCAGCCCCCTCACCACCTGGAAAAGCTCCACTGGACGAGACTTTGCAGATGCTATGAGGACAGCAAAGAACCCCTTCTTTGCTGCCTGCACAGCCACAGCATAAGCTCTTAAACTAGTTTTATGTTGCAATATGTCGGCTTCAGCACATGAACAACGTCACCATCGCTCCAACTGCCGCCTTCTTACATGGAATTCAAGAGCTACTTCAGAAAGATGAAAGGCAAGTCAATCACAGAGGTGGTTTACACTACAGGAAATGTCATTAACTATATCCCTACCACATTCAGGAGGAGACACTCAAAATGATGCTGCCTTGAGTTGGAACATAGTTATTGAAGAGTAACCTTCAGATATCCATGTCAATGACTGCAGCATAGGGTTAAACCTGTGAAAGACCAAGGGAGAACAGATATAAAGTCACAGAAATTCATGTTTTCTCCCAAATAAACATTCTTCAAAGAAAATGGAAAAGGAAATAATCTGGAAGTTATCTTTTTTATTAGAAAAGACTGCAGGTGAATCACAAGTGTAAAAAAAAGTCCCAGCAACATAAAAATAGAAATTGCTAAATTTCATTTAACCTGAAATTAATTTAAACCTTACATTTATTATCCTTATGAAATCTAAGCTTTGCCAAACTCACTATGAGTGTGGTGCATTACTCCACTTCAAATTGGAGGAACTAGGCATTCTATTTGCCATAGAACTATTCATGCCACACAACAATGGCACTGCCTGCATGGACATCTTGTTACCGACACGGCCTGGTGGACAGCAAGGCTTCCTGCCACCTACCTGTGTTCTATGGACATGGCCCAAGTATCTAGCAGTATTTAATTCTGCATTTCTATTGTTCCTCCCAGCCAAGATGCTGAAAGGTATTTGTTCAGCAACATGCAATCAAAAAGCTCTGTACTTTGCCATCATCAAGTACAGTTCCTTCTCAGTAGGACACCAGCTGGAAACAGCATAATACTAACGAAGAGTAAATGGGATGGGGGAAGCAGCCTGATGGTTTTCAAGAAGGGGGGGGGGGAAGAGAGAGAGAGACAAGGGGTCTTAACACATGGGCCGAGAGCCTACTGGACCCCAAAGCTGCTCCATATTTGCCACTCCACCTCTACAGCCACCTCACGCGGGTTCTGCAAGGACTCCATCAGGCAGGCTGACAGCTCCCGACCACAGTCCGTCCTCACACCACCTCCTCCCCCATAGAGTGGCGGTCTCTAGGCTACAACCACAACTCTATGGTGGACAACGTGGCCCGCACCGTGCCTCACCCCCCCATCAGACAGGAGGTGGGCCATCTGGGATCATTCTGGGAATGATGCCATGCACAGCTGCCCCTGTTCAAACCCGGGTGAATATCTGGCAGCCGCCCTTCACACATGCTGGTAAATTCAGCTTGGCAAAGGGGTGCCAATCTGGGTCCCCATCTCATGTGATAACACCCAAGGAAAATTCTATTCGTTTCCATTCACATTCACAAAATTCTATTAGTTTCCATGAAGAGCTCAAAAAAAATCTACTCTACAAAACTTTTAGAAGCGCTGCATTCTTGTAATTATTACTATGTCTCTTGCAGTAAAAGCAACACTTTTTATTCAGGGAAATATGGACGCATTTTTCATTCTTGTTTCCCTATACATTACCAAGAATGGATGCAACAAACAATTCATGCTGAAAGGTGATATATGCAGTAATGAAGCCAGATCACTTTCCATAGCCATACACCAGGAGAGACAAAATGCAGCCACTTCTGGGGCAGAGCCCAACAACCAAAAGGGAGGGAGATTTTGGATAAGTGTGGGAATGGAAACATTTACTCACTTATGTTGTATATTTTAACATGTATTTTTTTTTTTTATTGTTTACGTATGGTGAACGGCAGAAGCTGAACCAATAAATATATATTAGTTATTATTATAATAAACATTTAGCCTCAAGGAGAGTAGGATGCTGTCTTTAATGGTCACACACCCCACCTGAGCCTAGGGTCTTAGGAAGACCCTTTTGTTTGCACATTACATTAGAGGTTCCGTTCAAAGGAAGAGAGATCAGCGGAAGAAGAGACGCTGGCACAAGCGGGGCTTGATTCCCTCTTTCAGGATTCATCCTAGTGCCACAGCCCCGCATTGCCCCACCCGGCACAAGAACGAGGAGCGAGGGTGTTCCTATCCCGGCCGGACAGGCTGGGGGACTCTGGTCGCTGTGACTCGAAGCAGGAAGGGGGGGCTCAGGACCCCCGTAGAAATGTAGCTCGGGGAGCTGACGGCGCTCCCCGCGGATCTCTGCCACCCTCAGCCCTGGGCAGGGATCAGTGCCCCTCCAGGAGGCAGCTAGTAAGGAGAGGATGGATTGAGGCAGTCGCCGCCTCACATCGCCCGGACGCTCGCAGAGCCAGGGACGCCTCCATGGGCCCGGTTACACCCCACTCCCCCTTCCCAGCAGCAGTCCGTGCGGAGCAGCTGACAGCCCAGCCCAGCACCGCAGACTAGCGGGACTCACCCGGGCGGGAGAAAGCCGAGGAATTAAAGGCTCCTCCGACGGGGAGATTCCCGGCCACGAACCGGCTACAGGCAGCGTGCAAAGGGAAGGCACCAAGCAGTGACAGGCCTAGCCTCTGCACTGCGCAGGCGCCTCATTCTGGGCTGGGGGGTGGGAGAGACTTCCTGCTTCAGCCCTGCCTCGCTTCGCCACCTTCTGGCGGAGCCGCGCCCCTTCGTGTGGGAGTCTCTCCCCCCCCCTCCCCCATCTCATGTGCGGAGCAGCTGGGAATCCCCCCTTCTCTGGCCTCACTAGGAACAAGGGAGACTGCCTGAAGCCTACCTCCCGGCCAGTTCTCATTTACTAGGGGAAGAGTGTCCGGTCATCCCACACCAACTCTTCTTCCTGCTGTCACCTCCCCCCACATACCCTCTACTACAGTTTGATTCCCAGAATTCAGGATGACTTGGCAAAATTTGTCTTGGGGGTGCAGGCTGAAGCTTTGTGATACTATGGCAAACTTTAGCTAGGAACCATGGTGACAAAAATGGAAGCACACAAAACTGTTATTTATTGATTTTCCTTTCAGACGGAGGGCACTTTTAAGCACACCTTTACTGTGCAGTTTCCCAAGATTCTTGTCTTTAGATTAATTTCCATATAACAACATTTTGATCTTGGCCCCCAGGGTTAGAATCAGTAAATGCACACAAAATAGACCTCTGCTTCCTACATGATTACAATAAATTATTAAATCTCAAAAGCTATAGCAAGAGGGAAAGGAGTAATCCTACATGAACTTACCTTGGCAGTTGCCCATTGGCTTCAATGGAGCTCGGAATTCTTTTTTTTATAGGCCTTAGTTCTGCAAAGACTTATGTGAATGGTGTTTAATTTCCATGTGTTCTTCCATTGATTTTGCACTACATAAACCTTTGCAGGATCAAAATCATACTTAGGTTACAAAAGCTCTCCAAAATGATCAAGGTAACACAACAGCTACACTGGATCCTGTAGTTTTCAAAGTATTTGTGAACTTGTGAGCCAATCCTTTAAGGATTCAAATGAAGCAATCAGTGCCCTGAAAGGAAAGAGATGAAACCACATCGAGTACAGAGGGAAAGAACTGGATGTATTCAGATAACTACATAATTCTAAACATTAAATAATGCTGTATTCTGTGAACAGAGGCTACCACAAAATGAATTATCTCTTTGGGAAAACAATCTAAATTGGCAATGCCTGACCTCTCACCCTCCTACCCCGTATTGTTAAATATATTCATAGCTGTTATTTTCCTATTTATTTATATTTTGCATTGTAAAATTTGTACTGCAGAGATCATGTCTGTACAATAGGTTTCAGTGGCGTAGCAAGACTGTGGTGGGCCTGGACTCATGTCCCAATCATAGGGCTCCCCTATGGGCAAAGGGCCCCCCACCAGAGTTGGGGGGAGGGAGGACTTCCCCATGAAAGCTCCCAGCTTGCCACAAAAGTAGGTGAGGGGAGCACTTCACCCCCACCCACTCTTAACAACTCTTTCTTGGCAGAGTCCTTTGCAAGTGTCCAAAGTACCACTGGGAAATTTTCAGTGGGTGGAGGAAGAGTGCTGGCCCTGCTCCCTCCCCTGCCCAGTCTTAAAATTTTCTAGTGGTGCACAGGTCACTTGCAAAGGGCCCCCTCAGGGCCCAGGCTCAACTGAGCCCCCTCGCTCCATAGTAGCTACACCTGTGATAGGGTACAGCTACAAGCACAACAAAACAGGACACAAATCCCCCATGGGTTTGTGTGATTTAGAATAAGTATTAAATAAAAACTAACCTAATTAATGACAGTGTATTGGCACCAGTGCAGCTTTCAGCATTTCTATCCACAATTCATTTTGTTAGGCAGCCATATGTAGTGGTAGATTCTGTAACATGGGCTAGTTCAACCTACACAATTAGCTATAGTTTGGCAGCTTAATTCAGGATGGAGTCTTTCACTACCTGTTATGACAATCATATAAAGGTCTGTAGAGCAGGTAGAAAGGCCCTTTCCAGTTCTTTGCCCCAACAGACCAGGATCAACTTATCATTTGAGCTTAGGAAACGACCCACCATTGAGCATACAGGGCCACAAATGTGTCTCCATAGCTCCCAGAGAAGACATCAAAAATCACCATGGTAACTCCCCAGAGATCCATTCAGAGTGAAGGTGTTCTAAATGAGGAAGTGACAATGCCTTGACTGTCCAATAAGAGTTATATTTGTGATATTAATTGTATGGGCTTAATGGCTTTAATACTTTCCCAGGTACTGACATTGTCTGGGATTACAATGCAGGACTTTTTCCAGTGTCTTAACTACTCAGCCTAATCAGTCACCAACTTTTAGGAAACCTTGTCACGATTATTACAATGGGAAGGATTTCCCACCATACACATAGAGATCTAATTGTGCTTCTTATTCTAATTCAACAGCGGGAAAGTTTATTCTTATTTTTCTTTAAAATGTTCATTACTTCAGTTATGTGGTCAGGGCAACATGCAATTTGTAGTAACATGAAGTCTGATGTCCAGTCTTTGGCATGTTCCTAGATATAGCAATGCATCTATAATATCAAGTTATGAACAGATATTTTAAAATGACTTTAGCAACCAGATGTGCAATATCTCTTGAAATTTATGAACATTGTTCCTATTGTATGTGTTATGGTGAACCAGTAAGGAAAAACAATTTCAAACACCACATAGCAATGGAAAATCATAATAAAGATGAGACAGGTCTGAGCCTAAATAAATAAGTTTTCCTCCTCCAAGTAGCCTGAGTCACAGAGTGCTCCACTGATGCCAGCCCCATTGAATTAGCTGGAGCATGAGCCCACTGTGTGCTTTGGAAGAAACTGAAACTTTAAGCAACAAAATTTACCATACTGCTCTAAAGAATACAGTCAGCTCTACATGTTGGGGCTGGTACAATTGGCATGCATGAACATGGGTTGGGATGAACTTTCTGGTCTATGTTCTGAAGAGCTGAAATAGTCATTCTTTTTTAAAAACACACACCCTTTTAATTTTGTTTCATTTCTTGCTAAAATGCGGTTCATGCATAAAGAAAATGAGAACCGCATGCTTATTTAGAACCAAAACAAGGTAGCACTTTCTAAGTAACAATTGCATAGGAAATTTTGATGAATTTACATTTACTCTTAAATTAGCAATGCTTACATAGGTAAACAAAATAGCCAAAAGAGAATCAATGTGTTCTCTTGTGTTCTCTCTTGCTTTTTTACCTTCTCCCTTGGAGGCAGTTTTGGTTTTAATAATTTTGCGTGAACTCAATATACAAAATCGAGTACACTGGAATATTAAATATGAAGACTCACATGTAATATGTCCCCTGGCCAGTGTGTGGAGATGTACACATGTATTTGAAGACAAAATCTAACCGTTGCTACAATCCCTGTTAGGAACAATCTCTCTCTTGAATTTGCTTAAGTATGCGGGTTGACAGACAGGTTGAATATTAAAACATATTGAGTGATTTAACCCCCATATTTTTATCTCTTTTCTGTAATACACATAGCTGTTTAATAAACAGGGATTATAACTTTAAATAC
>QEPC01003730.1:1125987-1147127 GCA_003113815.1 Sphenodon punctatus | reverse complement strand
ATTGACAAATTGGAATGGGTGCAGAGGAGAGTGACAAAAAAGGTCAGGGGTCTGGAAACCAAGTCCTGTGAGGAAAGGTTGAAGGAGCTGGGCATGTTTAGTCTGGAGAAGACTAAGGGGAGACATGATAGCCGTCTTCAAATATCTGAACAGCTGTCACATAGAAGATGGAGTAGACTTGTTCTCTGTTGCTCCTGAGGGCAGGACTAGAACCAATGGGCTCAAATTACAAGAAAGTAGATTTTGGTTAAACATTAGGAAGAACTTCCTAATGGTAAGAGCTATTTGACAGTGGAACATACTGCCTAAGGCAGTGTTGGTCTCCCCTTTGTTAGAGGTTTTCAAACAGAGGCTGGATGGCCATCTGTCAGGGATGCTGTAGGTGTAGATTTCCTGCACTGAGCAGTGGGTTGGACTAGATGACCTCCGATGTACCTTCCAGTCTTAAGATTATATGATTCTGTGGGTGTGATGGGTTACCTGTGGGCCTCTGGAGAATGCTTTGACTGACTGCTGGAGCTGGATCCAGGACAAGCTTGTTGCCGTGATCAGAGTGTGGAGTGTCCTGATTGTGCCAGGTACCATGGGGGATGGGGATGCATCTGACACACACACACACACACACACACACACCCTCTGGTGCTGTAAGTGCTGTCAGTGAGAGGCTCCGTGAGTCACGTGTTTGATTGGGGGCTGTCTGCTGAGAAGGACAGGTTCCCCAGCCCTGCCCTCCAGTGGCCAGGGCCCCAATGGAACTGTGTACTGCTTGCTGAGCCTGGACTGTGACCTGAGCTGTGACTGGACGATGGGATAATCCACATTCCCGATCTGCTCAGCCAGTTTGTGTGGACTGACGGCTGCCGCTTGTCTTTTTGACTTTTGTTTTCCCTTTTCCTTTTTGTTCTGGGCACTCAAGAAAGTTGTCTATGTTTTACTCACTGGTGTCTGCGTTCTGTGGTTTGCATGGGATTCTTTTGGCTGCCTGGGTTGTGGGGGATGCCTATCCTGATCTGGTCCTCCAGGGGGTGGTACATGCGGGGGACTGCTGCACCTCCCAGGTTTCCCAGGTGGGCAAGGGTTAACAGCTGGCACAGCTTTCTGTTGCCATGGCTGTGGTTCCCGGTGGGGGGCAGGATCCTGGGTGGGATGTGTGGTGGTGGGTGTACCAGGGCAAACAGGGAGGGGAAGGGGTCAGCCACCTGTCCATGTACAGCATTCCCGGGGCTGCCCCAGGTGTGGCAAGTGCCTGCGCACCTGTGGAACCCACGTGTGGGTTTGCCTGTGTGAAAGACTCCCCGCACTGTCCATGGTGGTGGCTGTTCTGTACCCCATAGGGTGGCTCTGGGTTCCAGAGTGCTCCCTCCCATGCATTAACACCCAGCAAGAGTTTATTTATTTAAAATGTATATCCTGCCCCTCCTGCCCTCAGGGCAGTCTGGGGTGGCAAACAACATTCAATAAAAACAATATTAAAATTTTTAAACAATTTAAAAATACAGTATGTGGGGAACCCTCACCCCTGCCCCACCCCTACCCCTCGCCAAAAGCCTGATGGAACAGCCAGGTCTTACATACACGCCGAAACATCAGGAGAGTGGGAGCCAACCCCTCCTCCTTCAGAAACCCACATGAGCTTTTGTGTTGGGGATGGTAGGGAGACAGAGAAGCCAATGCCATTTATACAAGATTGGAGTGAAAAGTAAGGAGTCAAAAGAGCTCAACTTTTCATGGCTGCTCTGATCCTTCTTCATGTTCTCCGTTTGTGAAATGTGGATCAGATTTGCTCTGCCAATTTACGCAAATTAAAAAACCTTCTTTTTTTTAGTCATAAAACATTGGCAAGTGTGCACTTGTTTCTGTCTATTTTTTATTCCAATATACAATAGAATAGATTAGGCTACTTGTACAGTTAGACTATTTTCATATCCTGAATATTCTTTTTTGCCAAATTGTCTCTTAATTTACATAGGTGTAGAGTCTTTTGGTTTGATTAATAAAGTCTGGTTTGTTAATTTGTATGCCATGGGGATTTACATCTCACATTTGTAACATGGTATGATAAACCCATGTGGGTTAAACAGCTGAGAATGTATTATAACTTTGATGTAAAGATGTTTTACTATGCTACAGTTATATTGGTTGTGTGAGTTCAAAAGGACAGTATTTGTTGCTGACTGAATTTTCTTCCTTGTTCTGTGATCTTATTATTATTATGAATATTAGGATCTTGTTTAGAGTTATAGTAGGAGACTACAATAGAGAGGAAATGTGTTCTGTCGTAGTTTAATATCTTGGGTCCTCATGTAATGTTCAAAGAAGGAATTCACCTGGCCAATACAGAGCATACTCGACTGAAGTCAAGGAGAACTGGGTAGGTCAAATTTTTTTGTTTTTTTAATTCCCATAGCTGACGTGACAATTTTAATACAGAAATTGGTTCCACTTATGATGACAGATATAATTTTAGCCCAGGTTTGTGGGCCTTGGTATTATAATTAAGCAGATGTGTCCAATAGTTGAGGGTACATTTGCATCCAGTAGTGATGATGTAGATTCCTTTAGAAATATCTGGCATTAGTCACAAAGAATTTTTGGATCCCCACCTAATAGCTGTGATTGATTATCCGATACCTGACCTGTGTTTATACCTACTCATGGTACCAGAATGGCACATGACATGGAGAGAACAGCACTTTAAAATGAACTAAATTAATCCAAGAATAGGGATCTGTGAATGTTTAGAGAATACTACACCCTTATACTTGAAATGACCAATCTTTTTTGCAGTTGCATGTCGCATCTAATTTTTAAACTTATCCTTTTTTACCTTCTAGAATATCTTCCACTGACATTGATAATGACACATCACTTGCTGACTGATTCGCTTTTTCCCCCTCTGCACAAACACACAAAACCTTTGTTACTTAAAACATAATCTGAATACATACATCTGCTTATGATAAAAATAAGAACATATGAAGTGCCATATTGGATCAGACCAATGGTCCGTCTAGCCCAGCATCCAGCCTCTGACAGTGGCCAATTTTGATTGTTTCAGAGAAGTAGCCATAATGAAGTGATCCATTTGATGGTATATTCACTTCCAGTCTGTGACAGTCAAATGTCTCATCTTCTGAGCAACTTGGGAGGGTAAACCATGTAATTATTAGCCTAACCAATTCTTTTTAAACCCTGTTATGCTATTAGCCTTCACAACATCCTCTTGCAATAAGTTACACAGGTTAATTATATGCTGATTAAAAAAGTACTACTTCAATTTGTTTTAAACCTGCTGCCATTTCATTTCATAGGGGATCTCTATTTACTTGCTTGAGCTTAAAGAAGAGATGAATGCGGGGGGGAATACAATAGGAAAAGCCCTAAACTGTTCTGTTCTCATATGGAAACAGTTTCATATCTTGATCATCGTTGTTGCCCTTCTCTACACCTTTTCCAGTTCTACTATATCTTTTTAAAGATGGACAACCAGAATTGCACATGTAGCCCCACCTTGGAGGTGTTACACACACAATATGTAAAGGTGCACCATTAATTCATATATGATATTCTCCATTTTATTTTTTATTCTCTTCCCAGTAATTCCAGGTGTCTAGATTTCTGGCTTCCTCATCTAAAAAGATCTTAATTGAAGCTTCTCTTAAAGAATTCCAAATCACAGATACCTTTTGCAACTGTAATCTAGACTTCTTTTACAAAGCAGTCTTATGTGAAATAAACTCCTTATGCAAGGATGCTGTAGAACTATAATTTATTTCTGCATAAGATACTCCTTCATATAAATTGCACTTAAAATTCTTGTCATTGGCTTAACATGTTTTATGTAATTTTTTACATACTGAGCAATAACATGGCAGGTGAAATTCAGTGTTGATAAGTGTGAAGTGATTCACTTAGGAAAAAATAATCCTAACTGTACTTACATAATATTGGGTTCTTGCAGTCATTATGGATAGTTCATTTAAAACATCAGCACAATGCACAGCAGCAGTCAAAAGGTGTTTTTAAGCAAGCAAGGCTCGGGGGAGGAGGGGTCCACACTCATGTGGAGTGCGTAGAGAGGGATTCTAACAGGCTGCTTCCAGCATGGCTAACGCAGCAACCACTTCGCACTCCTCCTCAGTAGTGTGGCAAGGCTGTGGTAGGCCCGGGCTCCTGCCTCAATTATGGGCTCCTGTCCACTCTAAAAACTTCCTTTTTGGCAGTGCCCTTTACAAGTGGTCTGAACGCCAGTAGATTTTTCAGAGTGGGCAGTGACAGTGTGGTGGTCTTGCTCCCTCTCTGAAAATTTCCTAAGTAGTGATCAGGTCACTTGCAAAGATCCCCCTCAGAGCCTGGAGCCTGGGCTCAACTGAGACCCCTCGCTCCATGGTAACATCCCTGCTCCCCCTGCCACGAACCATGGAGGGGGAAGCGCAGCAGGGTGTCTTTTGCAATTGACATGTCCCAGCATGAACACTGAGGAACCTGAGCTCCCCAGTGCTCACAGCCAGTTCCTGTGACTTGCAAAGGCTGTGTCCCTCACCCACAGTGCCTATGAGTAGTGGGATGGTCAGCTGGCATGGGTGGCCACCCTAGTTCATACAGGCAGGGGATGCATGACCGCCAACTGTCACACTTTTTTGGCTTACCCTGCACGTCGCACTCTGGATTTCTTGGCAATGCACTGTGAGTGGTCATGAGTGGGTGCTGCATGGCCAGGGCTGGCCTTACCGTAAGCGGGGCCCAGGGCAGGGAAGAAATGCGGGTCCATATACCTTCCACCGGCAGGCCTAGGGGCGCTCCTTGGCTCAGGGGGTGCTCCCCGGCCCAGGGGCGGCACGTTTCCCGGACTTGGGCTCGGGGATGGGCAGAGGGGCACTCCCCTCCATCCATCCCCAAGCCTGAGTGGCCATACGAATTCTGACCGGATCACTTACCTGATCCACTGCCAGTGCCGCCACCGTCACCGCTGCTGCCTCCGGCCTGAGCCCCACGCCGGGCCCCCTCGTCCACTGCCTGGCACAGTCTCTTGGCCAGGGGGAATGAGGGAGAGAGAGGCAGAGGCCCTGCCTCTCCCTCAGTTCCCTTGGCCGAAATATCCAGGCAGGCAGCGGAGGGGGCCAGTGGCGTGAGGGAGAGACGGGGCCTCTGCCTTCTTCCTCTGCCTTCTGCCTTCTTCTCCCTCACTTGCCCCCCCCCCCCGTGTCTGTCAGTCTCTCGGCCAGGGGAACTGAGGGAGAGGTGGGGCCTCTGCCTCTCATTCCCCCTGACCGAGACTGTGCCAGCAGCAGAGGGGGGTGCGGAGTGTGGGATAGGCAGGGCTGCCCTCCTGCTGCCCCTCCACCCAACCTGATTTTTTTTAAAAAAAACCCAAACCCGTGCCCACCCCCCAAGTGCAGGGCCCTGGGTAGCCGCCCATAACCACCCCGTGGTAAGGCCGACCCTTTGTATGGCTGATGGTAGCATGCATTCACCTGTTCCACCTTCAGACGGGTGGTTAAATGAGTGGCTCCTGGGTGAACATGCGTGGAGGCATCTCATTTAAAAATACTCAAAAGGGAAAACAAGATTCTTCTTTGAGTGGGGCTCAGTGACTCTCACCTGTGGGATCTGTACCTGTGCAGTCCAATCCAGGAAACTCTCCAAGCAGTTTTCTGCATCCTCTGAGGACTCCCCCAATTGGCTCATCATTTTGGTGGCCTCTGTCAGCTGTACATAAGGGGTGTGAGATGCACATTACCTCTGTTCCTTCCAACCGCCACAGCGTTTGTCTGTTGAAGGGAAATTCTCCTTTTCACATCAATGGCCTGCAGGTTAAAAAAAAAAAAGTAGTAGTAGTAGTTAGGTAAAGATAACATTATTCTTCTAGTCTCATTATTCTTCACTTCTTTGATGTGTGGCTCCCGGGCGGCTCCCTCCCCCAGAAATGCACCATGTGTTCAACACCAAAGAAGCGTAGTTTCAAAAAGTGCCTGAACTGCCCCATCTCTATTCCTCTCACCGACTCACATGAGTGTTTAGTCTGCTTAAGAGAGAGACATAAACCCAATCGTTGCCCAACGTGTGCCAACTTGACTGGTAGGGCTATAAAAGACCGCAAAATGAGACTGCAATTCCTTCTAACTAGGAAGGCCTTGAAAGCTCCTGGCAGCTCTTCCCCAGTCTCCAGCAGCAGCATCCTACTGCATAAGCCAAGCTCGGCACCACTTTCTGTGACTACCTCCTCTGGCACAGAGGTGTCCAGCACCGACAGCCCCCTCCGTACCAAATTCTGTGGCACCAACCATCTCGGCACCAGGGCCCACCAGCACTGAATCCGCACCAAGTAAGCCTTCCCAGGTCCTTCCAAATTCAAACTGCCACACGGTCCTATCTCTTCTCCTGCTCATAAAAAGGACCACAAACAAAAACTTCCTGCAAAAAAGAAATGGGACAAGTCAAAGGAGACCAACCCTAAACCTAAACATCATAAGAGATTATCTCCATCTCCCATCGCATCTCCTATTCATCCTGACTGGGAGATCTCCTGCCTCTTCCTATCTCTATACCTGCCATGCCGTCAGGAATTCCTAGGAGTTCCCTGAAGGGGTCCACCACAATTCTCCACTCATACTTCTTTTTTTGATATGGAAGAGCTTCACCATTCTCCTCCCCTGCCCCCTTCACAAAACAAACAGTGCCAGCTCACTCACCCTGATTGAAGGGGTCCGTAACACAGCTCACCTTCAGATCTCCATACTCCCACCATCTGGGGTATCCATCCCTGTCACAGGTGCTAGTGCATGGGTAATGGCCTCAAAACCCTTTCTGGACTTTCCCACAATACCAGCATAACCCATGGAACCCGTCATAAGAGCCACCATATGGATACCTCCCAATGCCTAGAATGGCACCAGAGCAATCTCTGTGTACCATCTGCATCCCTCGGGAGACCCCCCACTTTGTTACATATTCCAGCGCCTATTATGTCGATGGGGGTCCCACCAGCAAATACTGAGCCACAGGTCACGCTGTCCCAGATAGCTCAGTCCTTGCAGTCATTGCTATAGCACACTAAGGCAATACAACCTCATCCAACTGATGTATCAGTAGTGCAGCCCTCAACTTCTCCCCCTTTACAATCTCCAGCTCTGCAACCTCGACCAGCTTTGGTGCCAGTTCCGCTCTGATCACCTACTCCTACATTCCTCCACTCAGAACCTCCGATTCTGACAACTTCATGGGAACAGTTAACTGTGCCGAAACCTCAGCTACTACCACCACCATAGGTTCCTTTGGATCCAAGCAGAACCCTCCAGCTCCGATGGACCCAGTCTCCGATGTGACTGACAACTTGCACAACAGTTTCACAAAGGACACATCTTCAACTAATTCACCACATGATCCTGAAGATGCTGTATCGCCCCTCTCTGACAATATCACTGATCCAACCCTTGTCACCTACTCCAAGGATCACAACAAATTTCAGTCGCTTGTTACCAAAATGGCAAAAGCATTAGAGCTCAAAACTATCTCTGTTGAGGAAGAGGATGACCCCATCTATAAAATCTTGAATAAGCTTATTCCATCCAAGATCATGATTCCTCTTTCAAAGAAGTTAATGAGACACTTGAAAACTGATTAGAAGATTCCATCACAAACTTCCCCTATTGACTCCCAGTATAGTGCCTTTTATCCTTTTCCCCCGAAGACCACTTGGTGTTTTTGAAAATCCTATTCCAGACTCAATGGTCATTCAGGCATTCTCGGAAGCCAACAGAACAAGAACACTGAGACCTCCCCTTTCGATAGAGAAGGGAGGAAAATTGATATTTTCGGTAGAAAGATGTTGGCTGCAATCCCAAACTCTGCTCCATGTGGGATGCATGCAGATTCTGTCTGGCTCAATCCCCAATAATGGGGGATGCACATGATTCCTGTGCAGGATCCACACGTGCGCATGTGCACACTGTGCACAGGGCATGGGATCAGCTTAATTTTCTTCTGCCACTATGATATTACAGGCTTCAAATATCCACATTCCAACACCTGCTGTTGGACACTATGGGACAATTCATCCAGAAACTGTCCCCCGAGGACAAAAAGAAAGCAGACGTGGTCTGTGCTGAGGGCCTATACCTGGCCCAAGCCCAACTGACAACTATCACTTACATAGTCGACTCTGTGGTTAGTGCCGTAGCAAATGGCACTGTTACCAGGAGACACGCATGGCTCTGGTCAACTGCGTTACCTGTTCACACAAGCTCAAAAACTGAAAACGTTTTGATGAGCAGGGTCTCATCACTGCAGAAAGTAAACTGATGATGATCTTGCAAAACTGAAAGATACAAAAAAGATGGCTTATGCACTTGGAGTAACTTACAAAACTAAGAAATGGTATTCTTCCATTCCCGCCTATACACCTGTAAGACACTCTATGGCAGGGGTGAGGAACCTTCGGGACGGGGGCCAAATGCAGCCCTCAGCAAGTTTTTATGTGCTCCTTTCCAGTGCTTGGCTCTGGACCACAGATCCAGTCTCAACCCCCAAGCAGTGAAAAACTGAGCTCAGGATACTGAATCAGAGAGGAGGGCATGCAAACAAGGGTAGGGGAGAGATCCACGGCTCAGATCCATGATCTGGACCTTCCTTTTCTTGAATACACCATTAAGTACCCCCACCCCCAACCACTATGTGGCCCTTGGAGCTCGTACTAATTTTCAATGTGGCCCCCACCCCTGCTCTATGGGATACATTCATCAGTCCTGGAAATATTTCCTGTCCTCAGTGCCTCCTTCTCAGTCTCAGACTAAACAGAAATACTGCCCCAGTCAGACATCCAGGCAGTCGTCTGCCACCACAGCCACTCCTGCTAAATAATGTTCACATTTTTAGCTCAATCATCCAGAGCCTAGTACCATATCCCACAGTATACCTGCCTTCCTTCTTGAGACTCTCCAGCAATTACAGGAGGTCCCTTATCACTAATGACCCATGGGTACTTGACACCATCTCCTCTGGCTATACCATCCAATTTGCCAGATTACCTTACTCCAAACCCCCTTCCTCATCCCTTCTTAGGGACCCCCCTCAAGGCATTATTACAACAGGAGGTCTCTGCACTACTGCAAAAAGGTGCTATAGAAGAGGTCCCTGAAGAGTTTAGAAGTAAAAGGTTTTGCTCCAGGTGCTTCGTTGTTTCTAAAAATTATGGTGGCCTTAGACCTATCCTCAACTTGAGACCCTTAAATAGATTAATCAAAACCTTCAGATTCAGAATGATAACCCTCACAAAAATTCTTCCCTTCCTCTCTGAAAGGTTCTCTGCTTTGGATCTCCATGATGCCTATTTCCACATCCCAGTCCACTTGGCCCACACCAAGTATCTGAGGCCCTTTTTACATGGGTGTTCATGCGTCAATGAGTCTTGTGTAAACCGCACCGTGTGTGTGTGTGTGTGTGTGTGTGTGTGTGTGTGTGTATGCTCCCGCATACATGCATATACACCCACCTCCACCCATTCCCCACGCATGGAGCAACCGGCGAAAATGGTGGTTGCTCCATGTGTGTTGATGGGTGGAGGTGGGTTTAGATGGGTGTACACCCACCTACACCCTCACCCACCGCACATGGATCATGGCACACACCGACCCCCAACCCCCCAAATCCTCCCCCTCCCCCCCACACTGCGACTTGTGTAAAAAGGGCCTTAGATTTGTTTGTGACAACAATACACACTATCAATATAAAGTTCTGCCTTTTGGGCTCTCCACAACACTGAGGGTGTTCACTAAATGCTTGGCCCCAGTAGCAGCTTATCTAAGAAAACATTTTATATCTGTATTCCCATACCTAGATGATTGACTGCTCACCTCATAAAGTAGGCCACAGCTAGAGAAAAATGTTCAATTCACATGTTGATCTCCTCTAGCACTTAGGCTTTGTTATTAATTTCCAAACATCAATGCTAACTCCTACTCAATCTATCCAATGTATAGGTGTGGACTTCAACTTCATCAGACAATGAGCCTTTCTTCCTCAGGAATGACTGAGCACCATCCAGAATACAATATCCGCTATACAAATGCAGCAATATACAAAGAGACTAGAAATACAATAAAAACATACTACAAGATATATATGTCTATACAGTTAAACCCAAAACATTTTGGGTGTACAAACATCCTTCTTCAGGGGTACAATAAATGTTATATCTATAAAACAGAAAACAGAAAACAATGAAATGCACTTTGTATATCTTAATAATATCAATGAAAATACATATACTATGTGCAGACAGAAATTGTTTGTGCAAGAATTAATGGAATGACATATGTGGTTTACCTACCTATGAAAACCTGTAAGTTTGAATGCCATCTCAAATACAATAAAATACAGCTAGCATATAAATGATTACCAAGCTGAAAATATAAATCATTACTGCATGCATTGTGTAGTGTAAACAATGTTTTATGTAAATAATTCTCTTATGGATAAATATATGCAAAACTCTCCAAACAGTTATTAACCCAGTAATCTGGCCATGAGATCAATAAAGAGAACTGTTTAAAGTCTCAAGATCTATATTATACAAATAAAACCTATGAAATATACATGATGATTATTGGCCTACACAGAGTAGCAAAAAAAAAGGAGGGAAAAGAGGTGGTGGTGCTAAAAATACTCCTAAAATTCTTTATAAATGGATACACTATCTTTAAAAATCTCCCATGGGGTGAAATAAAAACCCACAGGAAAGGGAAGTAAAAAATCAACCAGGTATATAAATTCTTGTTCATTCAGACAAATGGGAATCAACTCCAAAGATATAAAAGAAACATTTCTTACCCACAAAATGCTAGTAGAGGAGACTCTAAGGTCTCCTCTACAACAGGAGGATACAAACAGGAATAACCAAACCAGAGAGCCCAAAGACCAGGTGTTTTATATAATCCAGAGATGGAACCAACGCCAGGTGTTACAAATCCTTACCAAGCTTAGGAAAGAAATAGGCAACCATCACAATAAAGAAAGGAACTGAAATCCATATCATCATTCAGGCCAGAAGGAGCAATAGTATTTAATTTAAATATCCACTGGGTTTCTCTCCTTAAAAGGGAAGACTCCCTAGCCCTCATTTTGCTACCCACACTCTCTATAGCCCAAAATTGAAAATCAGTGGAACTATTGCCTGCAGATTGATCAAAGGTGCAGTGATTTTCTGATTTTTAATGATGCTTCTGTGTTCACTAATTCTAATTTTGAGCTTCCTTATAGTATTTCCTACATATAATTTTTGCAAGGACATTGAATACACTACATATAATGAAGCACAAGTAGTGAAGTCTCTAAAATAAAAACGCATCTGAAAAATAGGCATAACATCCAATATATTCCAGTCTGTCAAAATGCTTTCTCTAATGAAGGAGCTGACTGCATTGAAAGTCAGTGAAAGTCAAATGACATACTATTATATCTGAATTGGCTCTTGCCCTCTGTGTTAACAATTCATATCTAGATTTGTGCTAGCTCTTTGATATCCAGATAAAATAACCTTCTGAGGGTATCCCCTATGTGAAAGATATCTCATCAAATAGTTTGTTTCCCTGTGAAAATCCTCATCCAAACCACAATTCCTTTTCAGTCTTAGAAACTGACCATGGGTAATTTCAGACGTGATGGGCCCTTTGGCCCGCCACGCTGAACCCTGGACCAGAATCCGTCTCAGATCCCGGTCCGTGATCAGACTGGCCATCCATCAGCTGTGCCGGCCTGATTGCAGAGGGGAATCTCGGAGGGGGCAGGGTTGTGTAGTGTGATGTGCAGCCGCTCAGGCCCACCCCCACACATCCCTGGCCGGTCGCTCTCAGGGAGATGGGCTGGCGCAGCGGTCAATCAGGCTGTTGCACCCGATCCCGTCCCATGGTTGGGACCCGATTCTGGGATGGGGCTGACAAACAGACATTCATCGTGGCCATTGCCAGCCTCGTCCCGGATCGTGGCCAACCTAACCGGTTCTGGAGGTGAGGCTGGCCACATCTCCAGAATCNCGCAGCGGTCAATCAGGCTGTTGCACCCGATCCCGTCCCATGGTTGGGACCCGATTCTGGGATGGGGCTGACAAACAGACATTCATCGTGGCCATTGCCAGCCCCGTCCCGGATCGTGGCCAACCTAACCGGTTCTGGAGGTGAGGCTGGCCACATCTCCAGAACCATGGTTAGCTTTGAACCCCACCAGGAATTCACCGTGGTGAACATCTGGCAGGGCTCAAACAGATGTTACCGCGATCGCTGCCACCACATGGGATCCACTGTGATTCAATGTGGTGAGCAGCGATCCCGTAACGTCTGAAAATACCCCATATGGTAAATTGTTGTGATTGTGGATTGGATAAGAGCTGTTGTACCTTAAATATGTATTTTTATCTGTAGACTTTTTGGATAATGAAATGTAGATCCCAACACTACTCTTGTTGATAGTAACATCCAAGAAATTAATCTCATAATTGCTAAACTGTATAACAAATTTTATATGGTAATTCCTGGAATTACTCTAATCATGAAAACTACGCAGAGACAAAATGTTTCCTCTTCATAGGAAGAAAATATCATCAATAAACCTCCACCACATATATTTAGCAAATGAATTTGAACTATCGAAAATGAACAATTTTTCAAAAAAACCCATATACAAATTGGCTACCTCAGGTGCCATCGCAGACCCCATGGCAACCCTTTTGATTTGCCAGTAAAATTGATTCCCAAATAGAAAATAATTATTTCACAAAACAATCACTGCCAACTCCATAATAAAATGCGTAAGAGGACAATTGTCTTCCCTGCGATCCAAAATCCCTCTAATCCCACAGGCTTTTGCGGGGAGAGATGGGTAAGGAGTGGAGGGGGGGATGAGAGGGGAGGGTTTTCTGTTTTTGACACCCCACCGTGTGGATTTTTACACTATTGTATTTTATATTATATTTATATTGTATTTTATGTTTTTTAATTGCAAACTGTGAGCCGCCCCAAGCTGCTGCTAGCAGGAGGGTGCAGGCTACAAAACTTGTTTAAATAAATAAATAAATAAACAATAAGTTTTAATGTATCTTGTACTAGTATATAATGAAGTGACATCCAACGTAACAAGTATAAAATCTATATTTCCTATAGACAGCCAATGAAATTTATTTAATAAATCTGAAGTACCTTTACTGTATGAGTCTAACAGTGCAGCGTGCAGTTTCAAATAATAATCTACATAATGGTTCCCGACAGATCCATTTCCTGGCTGAAAGGATAGGTCTTCCGGGAGGTGGAGAAACTCCTTTGTGGATTTTGGGTAAGACAGAAAATAAAGGAACTCTAGGTTAGTCATTGTATAGAAAATCATGTTCAGGTTCTGTTATATATCCCATACCTAGACCTTCATATAAACAATCTTTTATCAACTTTTGTAATTTGTTGCAGGGTCACAAGGACACTTCTGTTCAAAAACGGAATCCTCTAATTGTCTCAATACCTCTTCTACATAATCAGTTTCGTTCAAAATCACAATAGCTCTCCCTTTATCTGGGATAAAATATATGGCGTGCCATTCTAAAAAGTGTTCACTAGATCTGATTATCCTTTTAATTGAATCTACCAATAAGGAGATGTCTTTTCTAGATAAAACAATTACAGATAGAATAGATTAATTTACGGAAAAACATAAAAGTAGAGAAGTAGATAGTAGATTGGAAGTATTGGATAAGGATCTTGAGAAATTTCATCAAGAGCTTAAAGAGTTTAAACTTAAGAAATTTCACAGAGACAAAAGGGATTATGAATCCAATAAAGTATATCTTTGGTTAAATAAAAGCAAAGAGGCAAAGCTTTGCGATTATAGAACAATATTATTTGCATCAAGGGATTCTACCTTTGAAGAATCTAGTTTTGAGAATAGTTTTGAACAGAGTTCAGATAATGAAATGGGTGCACGTGAGAATAACACCAATAGAGGTTTTTTAGATCCATCCAAAAGGAAAACTCCAGGCATTTTAAGGCATTAGAAAGGAGCACACCCTTACAGGCAACTGAGATCCAATACACAACGGAAGTGAATGATTTAGTGGTTAATTTATCACAATTTGTGTAACGGGGTACACTCGCCCCACCATTCGAGGTGCAATGCTGCGGGGTCTTGGGCTATGGATGTTAGTGCCCGTCATGCGTGGCCATAGCATGGCTAGGGGTAAGCTCTCAGTCTGGCATGGGGAGTGAGGCGGGGCAGGGCCAAGCACCTGCTCATGTGGGCGGTGTCTTTGCCCAATCCCCACCCTACAGCAGCAGCTCCAACAGGAGCCAGTTTGCCCAGCTTCCCCACAACTGTCTGGCCAGCTCCCTGCATGTGCCCTCCAGTGTGGCGGTGGCGATTGCCTGCCACAGGTGGATCGGGCCCCTGCTGCTCATGTGGCTGCACCCAAGATAATATGTCAAATATTATGGTTAAAACAGAACTTGTTTACATATGAAATAAATCAGGTTGATTGCTTTCACACACAGACTATGTTATGGGAACTATTAATAATGACACCAGCTGTAATAAGGAAGACACTATAAACCGTACATAGATTATCAACAAGGCATCAGAAAGGAGTGGCTTTTGATTACTGCTAGGATGTGGCTTTCTCCTTACAGTATCCTTTAGGACCCTGACCCTGCAACATAAAGGTCCAAATTTTGCCACTGACTTCGGTAGGCTCAGGATTAAACCCTAAACGTTTTAACCATATAACTTTAGTTCTACCATTATTTAGAATTTTTTCTTTGAAGTTTTTGAACTGTTTTTATGAATGACTCTTGGACACTTCAATGTACATTATTGGTTTCAAAAGCTGGAATGTATTTATCTCTATATTTGTAAAGTGTTAATGTGGTGTAATCCACTGCAGGATTCCATGCAGGATTTAAAAGCTCTGCAAGAATTCATGCAGAGTTGTGAAGCCCCTCAGGAGGGTCAGTCCAAAATTGGGAAGCTCTGCAAGAATCTGTGCAAATTTTATAATAATCATAATCTCAGAAGTAGCCACTGAGGGATCATAAGCATTGAAACAGGCACTTCTAGACATCACTGAGACTGCCGATATTGTGATATTCATATCTAATCTCAAGGAAATGAAAATATCAATCGGCTGTTCCTGCCTGCATAGCAGGGCTCTCATTAGAAATCACTGCCATTACAAATTGTACAGAAAACATTCTGGAACAGGAAGACTTTTCCAGAAATGGAATGAATTAAATAGCTAACTTTCAAAATCAGTCCTGACAAATGGCAACAAAATATACTGCATTTTGAGTCTAAAGACCAAGTCAATCTCACAGTGACATTCCAAACAAATCCCACCCCTTGTCTTCACACTCCAATTTAAGACAACAAAATACCTCTAGTTTTTCACAATCATACTTTACAGGTGTCTTTTCTTCCAAACTCCTCCTGAACCAAGAAAAAACTTTCAAAAAGTCCCCTCTGAAAGAGGAACATAGTAATTTTAGACAAATAGGTAATGTTTTGGTGAAATTAGAGGAATGTAAAAATCTAATTTATAACAAAAAGGTACGCCAAATAGCTATGGAGAGACTATCTGCTTATAGCCTATTTGCTTATAAAAAGACCTAGCATAACACTAGCTTTAAAAGGTTATTATACCAAGAAGAGTACTATGGAGATTACCATAGTACTCTTCTTGGTATAATAACCTTTTAAAGCTAGAGTTATGCTAGGTCTTTTTATAAGCAAACATACTATCAGTCCAATAGCATTCTGACAATGAGTGTTTTTAAACGAATGGGCTGCCCCAGTGCTGGTCGCGCCAGCCTCGGGTGACCCATCTGTCTAAAGGTGGCCCGCCAGATGTGGAACTGGAGCAGGTGCTGCCTGCTCTGGGCCATCCTCGCTTGCAATGCTCCAGAACATCTCAGAGCAGCACCTGTGAAATGGGCTGGTCAAGCCTGGGCCACTGTGGTCTGTAGACTTGCAGGCGACAGCCTAGAGTGCCAGACGAGCCACCCACCACTCTATGGTACGGGGAAGGAGGGTGTCGTGTGGGCAGACCATGGGACAGGGAAACCACTGGGTCTGCTGAAATCCGACCCAGGCGGGGCTGGACATGGGAAGATGCATGGGTGCACCCCCGAGGGTGGCCAGCCCCATGTTCATCTAAAAGTACCCAATGTGAACAGTTTAGCAGATGAAGGAATTAAATATCTCTTCCTGTCAGTCCCTATGATGAGCATAAGGAAAAATGTAGCCTCTACACTGCCAAAATGGTGTCTTCAGATATAGCCACCTTACTTTGACTGAAAATCATTAGCTCTTGTATTCATTATATAATCATTATTTTATTTCCTGTTGTATGGCTAAACCTCTGAACACTAGAGATGGGAATTTTGGATTTGGATAGGACCAAATGTACCCAAAAATGGCTGATTTGGTTCTATCTGAAAATTCAGATCTTTTGCAGTTTCGGATTATTCGAATCTTTAACACTGATTTTTTTTATTCTGATTTTTTGCATTGCGGTTTGTTCCCATTGATTTCAATGGGGAAAAATACATGCAAAAAATCCGAATCCGAATTGAGATCCAAAATTCTGAAAGAACTGAATCAAAAAATCCAAATCTGAAATTTCCCCTTGAGTCCCAACCCCTACTAAACACTGTTTTGCATATTTTGAGGTTACCATACTCTATGTGGTTATTTCACATGTTCAATTTTATTTACAGCTGAATGGTTTGTGTTTTAATTTTTTTGTCCCCAAACAATTTATCTATATATTTCATAAACCATTTTAGAATTTATAAGATTAGTTGCCTTTCTGTGGTTTTTTTCATTTGGGAGACATAATAGGGTTTTTTGCATTGTAGTACCACATAGAAAAAAGCCAGATCTTGACATTTCTGTTTTAAAATACAAACTGCTCTGGCAAGACTGAATCTAATATAACAAGACTGCATTTGGGACTGTGCCATGGATGAATCAGCAAAGAATGTATAAGCATCTATAGGAGATATTTTGTGAGTAGAGACATGACTAGCTGACCATAGGTGCTGTTATAGCACTGGAATCCCTTTGCTCAATATTATCCTGTCCAATGAGGTGGAATGTTTCACAGGCACATGGTTTATGCTGCTGAAAATAACTTGGGACCTGCAAACTGACAAATGCTATTGCTCCGGTGGCGACAGGTTGTCCAGCTTCTTACAGCTATCCTCACTAAAACTAAGGTTAACTCCTTTCACCCTATGGACTCCAACTTGTTTCTGTTCCTAAGGACCTGAAGATTTCCTGTGTTTCTATAACTTTAATCTTATACTTCTGGATAACTGTCATCGTTGCTGAGTGCCAGAGTTGGGCTTCAACATCTGGACGAACTAGAAAAGGTAACGATTTTACTTTAAACGGTTACTGTGTTTTGATAATATTGCACAGGTGCAGAGAGAGGTGGTATGAATGGATATCTGAATGCTAATTATTGCTGATAAGTCATATACAGTGAGCAGATTACATTTTTGCTATCAGCATTAAATTACACTGAAACAAGTGAGTTAGAATGAAAGAGAAACAGAATGTTCTGCAAAATCATAAATAGCTTGAATAGGATTGGTGGGGTTCCCAAATTCTCTCAGTGCCTGTTAGTTTCTTAAGGAAGAGTCGACAGAAGGCAGGAGTGACACGAAAAATGCATTGTGGGGATTTTCCTCCCCACCCCTGCCCTTTTATGATATAGAATAATTACATTAGCATTATACTACCATACAGTATTATGCATTTTCTTCTTAAGTCACATCAAACTTCGTTTAATATGACTCTATGGTTAAAGATTTTCTTTTTAATTTTTTTTTTTGTAATGTAAAACGACACTGCTTGGCTATATTTAGTGTTGGCCAGATCTGCTTTCTGGATTAATGTACACAACAGCTGCAGAAACAGTCCTGCTAGAAGGGCATTGCTATCTTGCCCCCTCTCTCTCTCTCCCTTTCTCTGTCTCTGCCTCACGCAGGAAAACATTTGACTGTCAGTGGCAAGTGTTTGGCCCAATATACTGCAACATTAAGCAGTAATCAGAGGCACATCGTGAATTATATTAAAAAGTGCATAAACAACATAAAGGAATATAGAGTAACTTGCCAGGTCAGTCAGGAGAACATAACACAAATAAATGATAATGAAACTTTTTACTTTATAGTCAGATTTTTGCTACCTCCATTAAGTTTAAATTTACTTAGAAGTGCTTGTGTTTATAAAACAAAACAAAATCAGCAAACGTAAAAGAATCTGATTTTATAAACTTCAACTCTATTGTTTTTTTTCCCCCTGCCTAAAGGTCGATGAGGTTAGAATATATTTTCTTTCCTCTATTCTTAAGACAGTGCTATCAAAATGAGATAAAATGAAATGTATTAATACAGGAAAAGCTTCTCCAAGATATTAAAAATTACTTCATCTACAATAAGTTCAGGAGCAAGTTTTTTTATATGATGCTCAGTCATCGATAAAGTTCTTGACACAACATAGTTCAGTTAGCAGCCACAGTTTTACAGTCATTTAGTTAGCCTCATTTACATTCTTTTTCAATTTTACAGTAGTTTAGTTAGGAAAGTGAAAGAATTTTTAAAAATTTAATATTTTTAAATCTGAAAAAAGGAATTCAGAGTTGGTTTATTTCTATATCTAACATTTTATTAAGATTTTGTATGTTTAAAGTTAACTACAAAAAACAATTGGATAATACACACAAAAGCCTAAAAAGGGATCAAATCAGATCATTATTATAATGAATATTTCACTTGCTTGTTATCACCACATTCTGCTTAGGACAGAGTTTAGGAGAGGGGCAAAGAGCAAAGAAAAGAATCAGGGGCGGGGGGGAAATCTAATAAAAAGTATAGCCTATGTACTCTAAATAGAATGTCCCAACAAAGGGCACAAGTCTTCATTGACTTGACAATAGGAATTTAGCCATTGGCTTCAATGAGGTAAGGATTGCATTCATAGAGCACAGGCTTCCATTTCTATAGATAATATTCTTGGTTTAATTTTAATTTAATCTCATCTGAATAATCACAAGAGAAAAATGGTTCACAAAATCAGACATATTTCCAACTCCCACACTGGGTGAAAACAAACAAGACAGAGGCCAGCTGGAGCTACCCAACAGCCACCACCCATTGGACTGATCCAGAGAACAGAACACACGTGCAGCTTCCTGACAGCCTCCACGCTTCCCCCATGTCCAAGCTGAGCCGAGAAACCGAACATACAGGCAGGACTTGTGCCCATGCTAGGTTGTCAACATTTAGTAATGCAGAGCAGGGAAATGCCAGGCCTACCGTTTTCCAACAGCCTAGTGTGTTGAACATTCCTATCCATCTCAGTTTTTATAAATACCAGTTTTTGACACCACACTGGGCTTTCCAATGCTGCTGCCCCAGGAGTGGGTCCTGCTGCCACGCCGCAGGGCAACAGACAAGGAGGGAGGGACCGACTGACCATGTGGATTGGGCTGGGCTCAGCTCTGGAACCCACCACCCCCAGGCAAGTACGACCTTCCTCAGTTCCTCCCTGCCATCAGCAGATTCTCCAGGCGGCACCATCAGCTGACAGGTGGCCAGGGGGTTCTGCTCGCTCCCCACCCATGCCATCAGCTGACAGGCAGCCAGTGGCCGCCACTCCTGGGCCTCATCCTAACCAACACTGTGGCCTTGTCCACAGTGCTGGTGGACCTTGTCACACGCAGGGGCTGTGCGAGACCTAACAGACAGGAGGTCACACATGCGTTATACTAGATTCACCCGGCTGGGCCAGGCTTAGCCCATGCTGCATCCACCACATTCTCTGGATGACACATCGAGTAGCAGCCATCCACCCACCCCATGGCAGAGGTGGATGAACATCTGGTGGCCACATAACAGACATGCAGGTGAATCGCAGGCTAATGTGTGCTACTGTCTCATTTGTTTTCATCCTCTAGGTTCGTTGTTCCCAGCCCCAACTTTCCTGTAAGAAAAGTGCAGCCTGAATTCTGCCTTCAGGTTTACCCATACATCCTGACCAATCAAGTCTCACTCAGTGTAAGTGCAAAGTTGCAACAGAGCTGAACAGGTAGCAGCATATAAACAATATTAAAATACTGTCCCATACCCTGTCCGGCATCATAACTTGTAACCTTTGCCTTACCACAGCACAACTCAGGGCAATCTCCCTGGCCCCCCACTCTTTAAAGGGGCCTCGTAGTAGCCCCTGTTTCCCCTCCCAGTGGGGCCCTAAACATGACTATCTTTAGGACCCTGTGGAGGGTGCCCCCAACTGGGGAGGGGCCACCAGGGGCCCCACATTTATCTTCACCTGGGCCTTGCAAATTCCACAGTTGCTCCTGACCTTTGCAATGAACACGTCATTGAAATGTAATGAAATTATACTGAAATGGTAAGAGCTAGGTTCTGGCTCAGACAAACATGAAGTGAGCTTGCATTCTCGTTGTACAACTCCATGTACAACCCTTGTTCACAGACAACTGATCTTACTTGGAGGGGAAATCAATCGACATATTCAATCTACGATTTGAGTCAGTCCCTTGTTGTTAAGTCCATCAGTAGTTCTACTCATGGAGGATCCAGAGCATGGCACTTCTTGAGTCTGGGCAGGAGTCAGAATAGGGACAGACTCTCATAGTGCCTTTTCTAGCTGTAGCTTTGTAGCTATAGGCGTAAGTCAAACCCAAGTTGGAATTTGATGCTAAGGCAGACCCCAGTGATAAAAACGTTTATGTCAGTAATCCTTGAAGTAACTACTAGGACTACCCATATGACTCATATTTGGGTCAGAAAAAAAACGGAGTTTATATTACTGTTCTTAAGGCTGGCTCCAAAGCCTACTGAACTCAATGAAAAAACTTTGGAACAGGCTCCAAATTCCAGGAGAAGATGACATCTTCTTACGCAGAATCATCCATTCTGGACTGCAAAAATCTGGCAGCACTAATGCTGACTTCTGAGAAGTGACAAGTTATTTATAAAACATTATCCTATTTAACATGCCAGCATTTGAAAATCAAAGAAGTAGATTTACTTATTAGGTGCACAGTGCGCAGAACATTTAAATATTCATAGTACAAAAATGTA
>QEPC01003730.1:1093414-1125256 GCA_003113815.1 Sphenodon punctatus | reverse complement strand
GGGGCCGTGTGGCCGCACGTTGCACCACGTGGCCCCGCCCCCTCCCCAATTCCCCACCAGGATCCCCCCGGCACATCTGTTGCGGCGTGACGGGGTGATCCCGGCAGGGAAGGAATTCGGTGATTTCGGTATGGGGCCAACAGGCCCCGTAACGTCTGAAATCACCCATAGGTAGAGCAGTCCTAAAAATGTAGTTTATCACCCAAACTGCCAGACTTGGCAGGCCTGAACACTGGGTGTTTTTACACACACATTTCTCCTGCATGTTTGCTGTTACATCCTGACCTTTCTGTGTGTCTAAATCACTCACCCAGATCTTAAACATCTGGCTCTTTGAACTTCTGCATAGAACATCTCCCAGAACATTTGTATGTAAAAGGTTCTCCTGGTAAACTGCTTTGCTCCAGGCAGCTGTGGTCACTTGGTTTCACAGCTGCGGCTACTTTAGGCTGCCTCAGGGCAGTGTGCAGTGTGCATTTGTGTGAAGAATGCATCCAGGAACTGTCTCAGGGCAGTGTGTGTGTGTGTGTGAAGAATGCATCCGGAACTTATTTGTGGACTTGTAAACCCAGGAGATTGAAAGACCAGCACATTGAGGTGTGTGTAAAAATGCCCCCTGTAATATAAACAGAAAAAGGGAAGCACTGTAAGGATGGCTGCAAAGGAATAGGAAAAGCTTGTAGTAAAAAATAATAGATTAACAAAATAAAATAGAAATAGTAAAATAAGCACCTTAAAAGTAAGAGATACAAAAAAGTATAGGCCCATTAGACAGCAGGGAATGTATTGACAGTGCCCAACACACACTTTGCTTCAACCTTAAATATAAAGATAAACTGTGACCAGGTGCAGGATCAGGTCCTGAGAGTAAGATTGGATCCAGGAGTTCAGAAACAGACTTGGGACAAACACACAAACCATGGGGTTGCGGGACAGAGACACAGAAAAGGCATAAACAATGAATCAGGCAGGCAGGCCCAAATGGACAGGCAGGCAATCATAAGGACTGAATATCAGGCAGGACATCACAGACAGACAGCAAATTCATTATGCTGGGCAGGGCAGGTCCAAGATAGGATTCAGAGCCAAAGCCAGTCCATGGGGCAAGCAGATCAGGCAGGGAAGGAATGCAAGTTCAGCTATCAGCTAAATGCAAAACAGGCCCCAGGGAAACAGATGATCCGCTCAGCCATACCTTTCAACCCCTGACTTCTGAAATGAGGGACAGTGACTCTAAAATGTGGAACTAATATATATATGCAAATTCAAAGTAATCCATCACTTAACTATGAGGCTGGACTTAAAAAAAAGAAAGAAAGCAATCTTAAAAAGGTAAAGGATTCACAGATTTATAAAATAAATTAATTATAAGCCAGACTCAGGGCGTTTTTAGACAAGTGGGGGAATCTAGCAGATTGACAAATCCACTCTTTAAAAAGTCATGCAGGGAGCATTAACACTTCTCCAAACATGTGGAAGTCACCGGTGCCGCTGTTTGCATTGGCACTTGGACGACTTCTGGTCAGGGTTGTGTGTCTAAACTCCCCATGTGGGAGTTTTCAGGGAAAAAATATGTTACATCAAAAAACACCGTGTGTTGGGCAAGTGTTAGCCAATAGTCCATTGCCTAACTGAAAGGGTGATCTGAATTTTTTGTTATTGTTTTAAGAAAGAAACTTAACTAAAGAAATCACATCATCAGCCTTTTACAAGCTCAGATTTGAAGCTTGCAGATTTTTAAAGAGAACTCATTAAAAATGATATCTTCACATTGATGCTCCCAAAGAATATTTAAATTCCATAATGGTGTTTGATTGCTTCTGCACCAGCTATATTATTGGATAAATGAAGGAATACTTCTCTGAAAAACTACCTATCACATCAGGTTTCCAAAGCCCTTTTTAGACTAAGAAAAAAGATGACCTGAATCCAGTGTGTCCAGAGAGATGAGATTCACCATGTAACTCCCACATTATTTTACTGACAACGGCAATTGATTCATCCAATGTAAACTGTGTTGGCTCACAGCAGTCTCATGGGAGAAGCCCCTCAGACAGGAATCCCTCTGCTTTCAGCACACTGATATCACTGCCAAGTTAAGATGTGGCAGCTTTGTGGGATAGCTTAGCCCAAAGTATACTTGGCTAGCAGCAGAATATTGGCAGAAATGTAGCCTCTCAATTACTCAATTTTCAATTAGTGTTTATCCAACTTATAAAATTATTCCTGGACTCAAATTTGCATAGTTCACCAACAGAACAATGACCATCAATGTGAGTGGATGCCTTTGTTGTGTCGATGGAGATAATCCAGATTTCATTGCCCTATTCACCATCCTAAACAAGAAAACAACTCTACTTCTCTCCACTCTGATCAAGTCTCACTACCACAGTCCCCACCATCTCTTCTGAAACTTCAGTTCCCTTTTCCAATCTCCCTGTCCTCCTCCGTCTTCTTGCCCCTCTGCACAGGATTTTGCCTCCTTTTTCCAAAGACAAAATTGATAATATTTACCTTGACATCGCTTCTCACCCCTCTCCCTTCCCCATTTCCTTACCCTCTTCTCCTCCTCCTACTTCTCTTCTATACTCTTTTTCTCCAACTTTCCTTGAAATCACTTCCCTCCTCTCCTCATCCAACCCCTCCATGTGCCACTGTGACCATATCCCTTTTTGCCTTCTAACTGCTATTGCTGCACCCTTGCTTCATATCATCAATCTCCCCTCACTACTGCTTCCTTTTCTTTTGCTTTGAAAGATGCCACTGAGTCCCCAATCCTTAAAGCCCACTCTTGACCCTTCCATTCCTTCCAACTATCCTGGGTTACCATACCTCCCCTTTACAAAAAGATGCTTATGAAAAATACATGGTGCAGGGCTGCATTGGTTCCAGTGCAGCCCTGCAGCATGTATTTTTCATAAGCATCCTTTTTTAAAGGGTAAATATGGTAACCCTACAACTATCGCCCTGTCTCACTGATTTCCTCTCTTTTGCATCCAGCACAAACATCTTCAGAGCTCTGAATCGACTTGCTCCTTCCTATATTTCTGCCCTTATTTCCCAGTACATTCCACTTGGGAACTTCGCTCCTCGTCTGTCACCACCCTCACCTACCCCAGAGTCTCTGCACATTGAACCATCTTTGCCCCTTCTCCTATGCTTAACCCTATGCCGGGGACTCCTGCACTGATTTGATCGCATACATTCTGCTCCCCAAGGACATAGCAAGGCAGGGATGAGCCCTGGTGCAGATTAGAAGACAGAATTTGCCCGCTATTGTACTCCCCTCCAGCCATTTCGGATCACTTACTTGGTCCGCCGCTGCTGGCAGTGGCCTAACCTCCACGCCAGGCTTGGAGCCTCAGGCGGGGTGGGCACCGCGGCAGCAGATTAAATCTGCCACCGCGCTGCTGCCCGCCACCACCGGAAGTTCCGCTGGCCCCCTCTGCTGCCTGGCTGTCTTGGCTAGAGGGAATGAGGGAGAGGCAGAGAGGCCCCGCCTCTCCCTCATTCCTCTTGTCTGAGACTAATAGGCAGCAGAGGGGGGGGTCACCTATGGAGTGAGGGAGAGGCGGGGCCTCTGCCTCTCCTTCACTTCTGCTGGTCCCCTCCGCTGCCTGGCTATCTCGGTCAGGGGGAATGAGGGCGAGGCAGAGGCCCCACTTCTCCCACATTTCCCCTGGCTGAGACTGACAGGCAGTGGAGGGGGGGGCCACCCACAGAGTGAGGGAGAGGCGGGGCCTCTGCCTCTCCCTCACTCCATACCCCCCCCGCTGCCTGTCAGGGGAGATGTGGTCAGTCAACCAGGGGGGCCCCCGCGCTCAGGGTCCCCCCAGGAGCAGGGCCCAGGGCAGCCACTCCACGGTAGGGCCAGCCCTGAACCTACTCTTCCATCAGGTTTTCCCTAGCTTCTCATTCCTGCAGACTGTTTGCAGTTGCTCCTTCTACTGTCCTATCATTCAGGGTACCCTTCTCCCCTGTAACTAAACTGAGCGCGTGCACCTGTGACTTCTCAACTTCATGAATGTATTCTCTCTCTCTCTTTGTCTCCTTATGTCCGTTCTCCCTCATCTCTCTTCCCATGTCTATCCTAGATTGTGAACTCCCAGGTCAGGGACCTGTCTCTTAATAATTCTTTAATGCTAGGCACAATGCTGGTGCTACATAACTAATAATAATAAAAATAATTGTAAGTAATAATTAAATAAATAATTGTACAATTATTATACAAAGAGCCATTTCGAGCTTGTTTTGCAATGAGCCCCTGATTTAGGTTTATTACTGCAAATGCATATTTTCCAGTTTCCACCTCAATATCTTTACAAACGATTGGGTACCCATAATTGAGAGAAATTAAGTATACTGTTTACTAGATATGATGTTTCTAATGTACTGATAAACCAAGTAATAGAGACTATGCAAGGGTGGGAAATCTTTCCCCTTCTTCAGACCACTTTGAAAATTAGTTCAAGCTCCCTGGAGCAGATTGGATTTGGGACAGGGATGTTTAAACAGCGTGCTCAGGATGGTGGAAGAAAGCGGGGTTCTGATTATGGTTCTGTACGATGGATCCATCCCTTCTACTTCAATACATAGTCTCATCTCCACCCATTCCCGTCAGCTCACTCTTTCAGTACTTATTAATTATTATTTTATTAGCATTTGTATAGCGCCAGCTGTGTACCTGGCGCTTTACAGAACAATGAGATAGACACAGTCCCTGCCTACGCTTTACAATCTAATAGACTCGGAGGGGGAAGACAAGGAGAGGGGACATAGGGAGAGACAAGGGATAAAACATTCAAGCGGATGCGAAGTCTCAGGTGCACGTGCTTGGCTTGGTTGCAGTTAGGCAGGAGTCAATGGGGAGGGCAGACAGTAAGTATTGAGAGAGAAGTTCTAACAGGTGTCGGGAAAGGCGGCGAGGAAGAGGTGGGTTTTGAGGAGGGATTTGAAGGTGTGGAAGGAGGGAGCGAGGCGAACGTGGGCAGGGAGGGAGGTCCAGGCATGGGGTGCAGCAAGGAAGTTGAGGTGTTAATACTCTGGTTGATACTCGGGTTGGGAGTCCTCAGGAGTCTGGAGTGGCTCTGCACAGCTGCCACACAGTTGCCTCTTGCAGGTCTTGCATGGGGAGTCCAACAAATGGGTAGGCATCCCCCCTCACTGTGGTCCACCCATGCACTGCCCCCCCCTCCGCCCACTGAGTTGCCATTGCTTTAGCAACGCTCTAGGCTGTGCCTGCAACTCCACGGTGCAGAAGACACGCAGAGGCAATCTGCACCCCAACACATGGGAGGCGGTCCCATGGACGCCAGTTGCCCTGGATTTACACACACAGTGGGATCCACATTTCCTGGGTTGAGAATCTGTAGAGCAGCCCCAAGGCAGCCCGAAGGTCAACATCTGACGGCCACATGATAGACTAGCAGGTGAATCCAGGACTAAGGCAGGGCAACATCTTGTTTGTTACACCCCAGGGACTGTATCTATGGACCAGATCCAGAAATTGGGAAGCCCAAATAAAAGACAACCATGGTCTGGAATGAGCTGTAGGGTTCCCCACCCCTTCTCTATAGAAAAGCATATAAGTACTGTGTAAATTTAATTGAAACCATTTGCGTTGCATAGCTATCCTGCAAATCACTGAATAAATCTAACAATATATTTCTGTAATCATTCATATCAATATAAAACCTTGAGGGGGAATTATCTTATTTATCTCTAGTTTAAAATTCTGATCAGAAACCTGGAAGGGGTGACTCCAAGAGATAATGGTCTCAGACTAAAATCCTGAATCTGAATACCCTTAAACTTCAAATAAGCCCATAGCCAAGAGAGTAGATCATGGGTGAGGGATAAGATTTTGTTTCCCACCACCCTGGCTTCTACTAAGACGCAATTGGTAAGTTATCTAAAGCAAAGATTTGGCACAAGAAATCTACAGTTATGTGAATGAGGCTGTCTATAAACTACACAAGCTGTGTTTTAGCGCATAAGCAATTGACTGTAGCTTTATTAGCTGCCTGTGTCTGAGTCCAGTAAGCTAATTAAAATCTCAATTTGTTCAGTCCGCTGTTAAGGCAAGGCATGCAGGCAGTATACATTGAGACATCATAATATCACATTTCATCTGTCTTAAAATTTGCTACACACTTTATTATTTTTGTGAGATAGCAAAATACCTGTTGCATTGTGTTAATGTGCTATTTGTATAATACTTGTCTCCTGCTTCCCAAACTTTTGATGTTCCATCCTGACATAGGCCCTTTTCACATGAGACGTGCCCTCCCTCACCTACATGGGTGCCTGGGGGGGCGAGGAGGGGGTGTCCATGCGACCGCCGGTGGGGATGGGTGGGGGTGCGTGCGTGCTTCAATGCTCCACCCATCTTCACCATTCCCCCGCCCCATGGAAGCATGGGAGAAAATGGAGGTGCCTCCGTGCGTGGAGATCGGTGGAGATGGGTGTGCATCTGTGTGATGGGCCGCACTCCCGCCGTGGTCTCCACCCATTCCCCCTGCATCGCGACTCCTCCTGCCCCATTTGAAAAGGACCATAGTCTAGCTACAGGCATCAATTCAAGCTAGAAGAGAGTTGTAAAAACTAGATCTAGAGTATATATACATTTTTCAACTCTGGATTATTCTGTATTCTCCATTTTTGCTGTATAGTATGAGAATTTCCGGTTTAATTAAGTCCTTAATGTAGCAATTTCTCTGTCCTCATCTTTTTTGCTGAAAGGAAACTCTATAAACAGAGGTATTTTAATACATAAATTAAATTAATCCCTATCGCTATCCAGCCCAGCAATCTTGCCAGACTCTGTACTTGTCCTCATTTGAGACCAAGTTGTTCTCTTCTGCCTGTGACGCCTGGACAGCTTCAATTTACCCAGATGTTCCACTTTATCTTGCCCTGGTGCTGGCAATGCCTGAAAAGTAGAACTTCTTGTAATGAAAGAAAATAAATTACACATTTTTAAGGCTTGTTTATAACATGGCTGTCCAGTTGTCCCAAGGCAGAACTTTGGTGAAATTAGGCATTTTTTCTTTTTACTCTCGCCACTATGTTGTTCACAATATTTGTGATTTTAGATAAACAGGAGCTGTCTCAGAAGTGCTATGCTTGGCTAGTAGCCAACTACTCCCTTACTAAACATAGAACAAAAGAGTTATCTTCTACACCAGCTTAGAATAGAAAATAAAGTTAGATAGAACATTATGACCCTGCATAATCTCTGGAAAAAAATGTAAGCACAGTTAGGACTACAATGACCTGTGAGATGCTGTAAGCGTGAGATGACCCCAAACTTCATCACCCCTGATGGAGCTCTCTGTTACTGTTCTTAAGGGGCAAGGAAAAATAAAGTAACCCCCTTAAAGGACATGACTTGCTTTCATACTTACACTTAAGGTGAAAACAAACGAGACTGCATCTGGAGTACTGTGTTCAGTTCTGGTGAGATCACCAATGTTTAAGAAGGATGAAATTAAACTGGAATATGTGCAATGTAGAGGTACCAGAATGATCAGAGGGATGGAGGATTTACCCTATAAGATGAGGCTGAAGGAGCTTGGCTTATTTAGCCTATCAAAAAGAAGGCTGAGGAGAGATATGATTATATTGTATACATTTATTTATTTATTTATTTATTTATTTATTTAAATAACTTATACCCTGCCCCTCCTGCTAAAGCAGCTCAGGGCAGCTAACAAAGCATAAAATACAATAAAAAATATAATAATAAACAAATATAATATAAATACATAATAAAATATTCCCGTCCATGGATGTAGTCAAAACACATCAGTCCTCCCTCCCTAACCCAGTCCCCCCACCCTTCACCCATCTCCCTCACCAAAAGCCTGGCGGAACAGCCAGGTGTTGCATCTTTGTCAAAAAGAAGGGAGGTCCAGGGCCACCTGGATGTCTACTGGGAGAAAGTTCCACAGCCTTGGTGCAGCCACCGAAAATGCCCTCTCCATAATGGCCCCCCAGGATACCTGATGAATTTCAAAAAAGGTGTCCCCAGTCAACCACAAGGGTCTATCCAGAGCCCAGGGAGTGAGGCGGTCCCACAGGTAGGTAGGGCCTAGGCCGTGTAGGGCTTTATATGTAAGTACCAACACCTGTCTCTTATACACATCTAGATGTGTATAAGAGACAGGGATGATAGTGGCCAGTTCGGAGTCTGAGACATATGGCTGAAGCCACCACACCAGATGTAATTGGCAGAATGTACTCCTTGCCACAGCCTCCACCTGGACATCCAGTGGAGCGGAGCACTCCCTGTCTCTTATACACATCTAGATGTGTATAAGAGACAGGGATGATAGTGGCCAGTTCGGAGTCTGAGACATATGGCTGAAGCCACCACACCAGATGTAATTGGCAGAATGTACTCCTTGCCACAGCCTCCACCTGGACATCCAGTGGAGCGGAGCACTCCCAGGCTATGAACCTGAGGGACTAGCAGGGGGCAAACCTCATCAATGATGGGAGATGCCACCCCCACTGCCCTCCCCACTAGCATCACCTCCATCTTGTCAGGATTCAGCCTCAGTCAGCTCGCCCTCATTCAGTCCCTCACAACCATCAACCCTGAGTAAGCACTGAGACTGCCGGGTCTCGTTCAGATGAAAACAAGAGGTAGAGTTGGGTGTCATCAGCATATTGATGACACCAAACATCAAACCTTCTCACGATCTCACCCAGTGACTGCATATACACGTTGAACAGGAGAGGGGACAGAATGGAGCCTTGCGGGACTCCGCATGAGCGGTCTTGGGGAGATGAAAAGCAATCCCCAAGTACCACCTGCTGAGTTCTTCCACCCAAGATGGAGCGGAACCGTTCAAGAACAATCCTGCCCACCCTGGCATGGTCCCACAAGCGAGTCACCAACATCTCGTGGTCAATGGTATCAAATGCAGCTGACAGATCTAATAGAATCAGCAGGGTTGAGCGAGGGAATCAATGTCAAGCAATTGTTTTTTGAGCAGAGACTGCATCACCATCTCTTGCACTTCGGAAGGGCAGCTCAGCACTCTGCCCTCCCGAACGGAGGCATTGATTACCCCTGCCAGCAATGGCCCCAGCAACTCCCAGCTGGCCTTAACCAGCCAAGACAGGCACAGGGGTTAATGCAATAGGAGAAGATTTGTTCAAACTAAAAGAGAGTGTGGGAACAAGAACTAATGGATACAAGCTGGTTATCAATAAGTTTAGCCTGGAAATTCGAAGAAGGTTTTTAACAATTAAAGCAGTTAACTATTTTATTGATTTATTTTTATTTTTATTTATTTTTCAATTTAATACCCCACCCCTCCTGCCATCAGGCAGCCTGGGGTGGCTTACAATATAAAGACACAAATAAAATTCAATATAATACATTTTTTTAAACTGCAAAAAGGAGGGCAACATTTAACACCCCCTCCACCCTTTCACCCCTCTCCCCCACCAAACGCCTGGTGGAACAGCCAGGTCTTACAACTTTTCCGAAAAGAGGGAAGATCCAGGGCCAGCTGCACCCCCACCGGAAGGGAGTTCCACAGCCATGGCGCAGCCACCGAGAATGCCCTCTCCTGCGTGGCCCCCCGAAAAACTTGGGGGACCTCGAGCAGGTCACCTCCGGATGACCGCAGGGGTCGATCCAGCACCCGGGGAGGTGAGGCTGTCCTGCAGGTAGGCCAGGCCTAGACCATTTAGGGCTTTATAGCTCAAAACCAACACCTTGAAGCAGGCCCGGAACACTATCGGCAGCCAGCGCAGAGCATGGAGCACCGGTGTTATGTGCTCCCGGTGGCCGAATCCCACCAAGGGATGGGCTGCCACATTCTGCACTAGCTACAGCCTCCAAGCCATTGTCATGGGTAGCCCTACATAGAGTGCGTTACCATAGTCTAGTCTAGATGTGATGAAAGTATGGATGAGGGTGGCCAGGTCAGAGTCTGAAACATACGGCCGAAGTTGCCACACTAGGTGTAATTACTGAAAGGCACTCCTCACCACAGCCTCCATCTGGGTATCCAGGTGGAGCTGCGCATCGAGGAGCACCACCAGACTCCGCACCTGGGGAACCAACGCGGGCCAGTCCCCGTCCACAACAGGGGCTGTTACACCTGTCGCCTTACCCACCAGCATCACCTCCGTCTTGTCAGGATTCAACCTCAGTCAGTTGGCCCTCATCCAGTCCCCCACAGCAATCAGACACCAGGTAAGCACTGAGACTGCAGGGCCTGGGTCTGTTGTAAAAAAGAGGTACAGCTGGGAGTCATCCACATATTGATGATACTGCACACCGAACCTCCTAATCACCTCACCGAGTGGCTGCATATAACACTTTGAACAGGAGAGGGGACAAGACATAACCCTGCGGGACACCACACAATAGGTCTTGGTACGATGAAAAATATTCTCCGAGTACCACTCGCTGACTTCTTCCTGCTAGGAATGAGCGGAACCATTCAAGAACAGTCCCGCCCACTCCTGCGCAGTCCTGCAGGTGCGTCACCAACATCTCATGGTCAACGGTATCAAATGCAGCCGAAAGATCTAACAACACCAACAGGGTCGACTGACCCCGGTCTAACTCTCGGCGCAGGTCATCCACCAAGGCCATGAGCGCAGTCTCGGTGCCATATCCTGGATGAAATCCCAACTGGGAGGGATCAAGAAAACCGATGCGATCCAGATGCCCCTGCAGCTGCTGGGCCACTACCCGTTCAATAACCTTCCCTAAAAAGGGAAGGTTAGAGACAGACCGCTAGCTGGCAAGGGGGTCAACGTCAAGCAATGGTTTCTTGAGCAGAGGCTGCACCACCGCCTCCTTGAGGCAGCCCGGCACTCTGCCCTCCCGGAGGGAGGCATTGACCACTCCCGCCAGCAATGGTCCCATTGTCTCCCTGCAAGATTTCACTAGCCAGGACAAGCACGGGTCTAACTCACAAGAAGTGGCCCTAACCACACCAAGGACCCTGATCACATCGGCAGACACCACCAACTGGAATTGATCCCACAAAACTGGAGAAAATGGGGCTTCCATAACCTCTGGCTCTCCTACTGTAATAAGTGCAGCATTGAAGTCGCAGTGAATACGAGCGATTTTATCCACAAACATGTCACAGCATGCCGTAGATGACTCTGCTCCTAGGTGGAGGGAGGCTGGACTAACCAACCCCCGCACCACCCGGAAAAGCTCCACTGGATGGGACTTAGTGGATGCTGTGAGGGCAGAAAGAAGCTCTTTTTTTGCTGTCCTCGTAAACTAGCTCTATGCTGCAATCTGTCAGCTTCAGTGTGAGAGCGGGGTCACCATCGCTCCAACCGCCACCCATTCCGCTTCAGCACCCACAGGTCCTCCGAATACCAAGGAGGTGTTATTATCTCCCCCAATAACAGAACACCTGCCTCAAGACCGGTGCAAAACATGAGATCCAGAGTATGCTCCCACCCCCCGATGTGTTGGGCCACTAACCACCTGGGACAGGCCCATGGTTGCCATGGCAGCCATGAATTCATGCTCCATGCCCCCAAGGGTGGCATTGGTGGGAATGTTGAAGTCCCCCAAGACTAATGTCTTCAGGGACCGCAACGCCACCCCCAATATCACCTCCATCAGAGCATATAGAGAGGCTGTTGTACAGGTAGGTGCACAATATACAAGCAGCACCCCTAAACTGTCCCCCGCCAAATCAAACACAAGGTGAAGGACCTCCATACCAACCATGGTTTGCACAGGATACCGCCTCACAGACCATCCCTCTTTAAAAATCATGGCTACACTGCCCCTCCATCCCTCTGACCGTGGCTGATGCTGCACAGAATACCCGTCCGGAACAAGGTCAGCAAGAATAGGGCCCGACTCGAGATCCAGCCAGGTTTCTGTGATACATATGAGATCGGCGTCTGAGTCCAGGATCAACTCCTGGACAGTTGTTGCTTTATTCACCACCAACTTTGCATTCAACAGCAGCAGTACAGGGTCAGAGGCTCTCTGATCATGACCCATCTGCCCAACTGCCTGGGGGCCAGTAAGCGGGACCTGTACTAAGCACCTGTCCCGCCTCCATGATCTTACACCCCTCCACCCGGAACCATATCTTCCCTGGCCTGTCACGACCCCGATCGCTGTGGCCCTCCCCCCGGCAGGGCACCGCAGCCCCGGCCCCCCTCTGACGGCCCCGCCCTGGCAGCAGGGGAGATCACCACCCCCCACCCTCTCCTCCTCCCTAACCCTTTCAGCAATCCCAAACATCCCTATATATCCAAATATACCCCAATTCTCTCCCCCCCACACCCTAGTTCTCCCACTAACTCTCCCTCCCTTCCTTTTCCAACAATTCTTCCCACAAATACCCCATAATCCCCCCCAAAGAACATATAACATAACCTCCCCCAATCACACCCCTCACCTCCCTATCCACCCACGTCCTCCCACAAAATCTTCTGCCAGTCGGGGATATGATACATAGTCCAGTCCCCTGCCCCAGTGTTTCCAGGTCCCGCCTAAGGGCCATGCAGAAGGGCCCTTTGGCGCAGCCCTTAGGCGCACGCCTGTGGTGCTGCCAGCAGGTGCACAGCTTTATAGCCCCTTCCGGAAGCCGGTCTGTATCCATGCCCCCCCCCTTCTCCCTCTGCCACTGGGAGCAGGGTGCAGGCTCTGGCGAGACCTGGTCTGCCCAGCCGTGGGGCGAACACTGGGTGGCTCCCAGCCCCCACTTTAAAATGGGGTGAGCCCTGGGTGGTTCCCAGCCCCCACTGTCTGTCTTTTATTATTGGATGTTGCAGGACAAGGTGTTTTTAGGAGGCAGGGGGTTCCCCCCAGCAATATATGTTGGTTTCCTCCCACCCTTCCTTCCTGTAGCATCAAAGTTGTCTGAGGCTGGAGATGGGACTGTCGGGGCATTCTGAGGCCTGGGTACTATATTATATATCTGGTGCCTTGCTGGTGGGGCCTGCGCGTATGCTCAGGGTCTAACTGATTGCCATATTTGGGGTCAGGAAGGAATTTTTCCTCTGGGCAGAGGGATTTTCACCTTCCCCTGCAGTGACTCCCCTGCTTGGTACATCTGGATTCTTCTTTTTCTAAAATTATTTCCTGTTACTTCAGGCATCAGTGTGCTCTGGTTGGTCCCAGTCTCTACTGGGCCAGTGGGGAGGGCAGTTCAAATGAGCAGTCCCCCTGGGGAATCCAAGTTGGGGGGGGGGCTGCCATCACATGTCCCTCCACACCAGGGGTCAGCCAAGGAGCCATCCACACAGAATAGGACTCCTGGACCCCTGCTGTGCAGCAGGATCGGGATCCTGGGAGGAGCTGCCACTAACAGAGACCCCTGGAGCTGCTCCAGCTATTGGTGGGGTTTCTCTGTGTGGATGGTTGGGGTGTGGCAGGTCCTGCAGGGGGATGGACTAGATGACCCTTGATATCCCTTCCAGCATTGTGACTTTATGACTTGTGACTAAGAGACAGTAGCCTGCAGTAGCCCATAGTAGCCAACAACTCACCTGCTCATCAGTTTGATGACCACCAGATGTTCACCCACACCTGCTACGGGGCAGGCAGCCAGCTGTTACCAGATTCATCATCTGGAGAAGGTCAGTGACATGGTGCAAGCTAAGGCTTGCCCAGCCAAGCTAATCCAGCCTAACATACTCCCTCCCATTTCTTAGGCCCTGCTCACTCCTGCCATGAGGCGAGGTCTGAGAATTGGGCCAGAGGAGCAAACTCACCTGGGCCGGGCGAGCGCACTCTTCCAGGGGCCTCTGATCAGTTGTTTAGTGGCAGATCCTCCCAGGGGCCCAACCCTGCTTCACTGCAGGGGTCCAAGACCACTTTTAGATGATCCCGCTGACAAGCGGGATCATTCAGAGGCGGGATCGGGCACCCGCCTTTCTCTCTCCGCTGGGTCTGATGCTCAGAAGAGCATCAGACCCGGCGTAGAGACTCAGTGCGCATGCGCGCCCTTCTGCACATGCGCACTCAGCAAAATACCCCGTGAAGCCGGCACAGCGGCGATCCACGTCGAACGGGGCAGGATCGCCTGCCCGGTCTGACGCGGGGAAGAGCCAGCTTAATTGTAAGTTTTTAATTTAAACGAGCACAAAGAAACGTAGCTGATCAAAGGATCAGCCGCGTTTCTTGTCTCGTTTAAAAGCGCCCCAAGAGTCCTACCATGTTTGGACGGCTCCTTGGCCGTGGTGTGGAGGGACATGTGACGGCAGCCCCCCCATGCTTGGATTCCCCAGGGGGGCTTCTCATTTGAACTGCCCTCCCCACTGGCCCAAAGTGTGGCAACTCTGAGATTTGATTCGACCCTGTCTTGTTTGTTTTCATCCTCTGTCAGCCTTCCAGTATCATCTTCCACAAATTTCACCTGCCCACTTCGACCACAGAGAGTAGGCTTCCCTCCCACTACTATTGTCATTTCTGCATAGTGCTGTCAAGCTTCACACGCATTTGGGGAAGGGGGAGGATGGAAACAGGGGTGTAAGCTATAAGAGGTGCATGATCTGGGCGACCCACACACACGTCGAGTGCATATGCACAGTGGAGTGGAGTGCCCCAGCAGGAGCCCATTCTGTCCTCTGCACAAAGGCCCATTCCCACCAAGCTACGCCTCTGGTTGGAAGACTTGCATCTTTCCTGAGACAGTTACAGTTGTGGTGTATTTGCTTTGGTGAATAGTGGTTGTGCTAGCAGTGAGTTGTGTGTCTGTGGGTGGGAAAGTAGATGGCATGTAACTTGGTAGTCTTAACTTGTAGCTCTCTTGCTTTTTTGGTTTTGTATTTATGTAATGTACAGAGCTACTTTAACTGACAGAGGTTTTGTGCATTAATTTTTCAGGTTTTTTTTTTAGATAGACTCTTCGACACAGTAATGAGCTCTTTGACATAAATCCAATGCTCTATCAAAGAGCCCAGCTTACTGAGTTGAACTCCTGTATCAGCTATTCGCCCTCCGCGCTCGCCACGGTTGGGGGTTTGCCGCCGCCCCTTTCCTCTTGTGGGAGAAGGAGGCAGGGACGGGACGCAGCCACCTCTGTGAGCAGGGGGTGAGGCAAAAGGGGGGGGGAGTGCCATAGCATTGCCCAGCAACTGGACAGGCACCCAGTACTCTTGCAATACACCCAACTCCCGGGCCCCATTTTAGGTCCCTGCTCACCTCGTCACTCCGAGTTGCAGTGGCAAGCGGGGAACATGTGCACCCACCCATCCCCCCTTTTGGGCAGCACTCTAAGTCAACGCTGGTTGCCAGTTAGGACTGGAAAGGAATTTTCCCTAGTCCTGATTGGCAAAATTAAAGACAAGGGGTTTTTCGCCTTTCCCGGAGTGTTAGCTTATTCAGCTAAAGAGCGGCATGGCAAATTAACCGGTGGTAAGTTTATAATCGTTGCACTCTTTAGCGGTAGGGATGAGCATGGGGAGGTCCGAAAGGGCCACAGTTAGAGACATAGGTGAACAGAAACCTCTCCTTAAGAGATGGGTAAGGTCATGCATAGCTGCACAGTGCGGCCCACTGTATGGCCAGCCCAGGGGTGAGAGGCAAACGGCCGGATCCGCTGGGTGAACAAGGAGTCAAGCGGTGGGTAACGGTGTTCTCACCCTTGTTTTGGCCCCAAAGGGGCCTAGGTACGAACAACCCACCATGGCCCAGGGAAACCCGGAGCCACGGTAGGGGATAAGTTAAAGTTGGGAAGTTAGTATAATGGAGGTTTCCACTCAGGCTTAACTCGAGAATGTCCGGAGCAGTAGTCAGGTGGCAGGGGTTATTCACCTGTACCAGATAGGGGCCTACTGATTGTTTACAAACAGTTAAGAAACAGGGCCCCAGTTCAGGGGGGGGAGTGGGAGGGGCTACTCCTTCCCCCTTTTGGATATAATTTAACCAATAAAGAGTGCTGCCATTCTAGCCCACAATTTGTGTCCTTGTCTTCTTCCGGGAGGAGGTGCGCTGGCAAACAGTAGAACTGTCAGCATTTCTTACATAGTTCCTGGTCGGGGGCATAGCTATAATAGGTGCAGCAGGTGCAGCCACACTAGGGCCTATGTGCCTGGGGGACCCACATGTATGTGGAATGCATATGCATACTGGAGTGGAGTGCCCCACCAAGTGACTTAATTCCATCTTATGCACCATGGCCTATTCCCATCTAGCTACACCCTTGCTCCTGGTCTTCTATGAGTGTCTTTAGACAGATGTGGGATTGGCCACCCCTGGAGCTGCATCCACCCGTGTCAAGCCCTGCCTGGGTCCATTTCAAATGGACTTGGTGGCTGTTGCGTCCCACGGTCTGTCCATGCAGCAACCCCATTTCCCACACCATAGAGTTGCAGTTGGATCGCCCGACACCTTAGGGTGCTGTCCACAACTCTGTGGTGTTTCCCAGGGCAACCCCCAGCCAAGAGTAGAACTGCAGTGTCCATCCGCAGAACAGACAGACTGAAGGTCTGTCTCAGACCAGTGCCCGAGGTTTGGCTGGTCCAGTCCACTGGCGGCGCTATGGGATGTTCTGGAGCACTGGACGTCGAACTATCCCAGAGTAGGAACAGCCTGCTCCACCTCTGCTCTGCCTGTACATCTGGTGGCCTAGCTTTAGACAAATGGGCCATCTGGGGGTGCTGCAGAGCAGAGGCAGGGCTGCTGTTTATCTGAAAACACCCTGTAAACCAACTGCTATTTCATAGGCGGACATGTTTGTCTTGAAATCTATTCATCTGGTTTAGGAGCTTTGGTGTTGTTGTTGTTAAATATTTATATAGCACCAGCAATGTACCTGGCACTTTACAGTCATTAATTTATAGATTAATCAAACAATACATTTAGAATGTTCTGAGGATTTTTATGTCATTCTGAAGGCAAATGTCTAGATAGTTGGAACATTAAAAATTGTGATGCTTCCAGCTTGCTTCCAGATTTTAGAACATTTTTGTAAAACACCTTTTTCAAGGTTTTATCAAAATGTTCTAAATTAAGAATTTACACAACAGTCATTTTTACCATCTGCGCAGGTAAAAAGTTCTAATTCTTTAAACATACAGGAACTTTCCTTAACATCTTGTAACTTAATACCCTAATAGAATGTCACAACAGTTGTTGTTTAGCCACAGATTATGATTATGATTATGACATCATTTTGACAAGTCAGGTAAGATAGAGTTGAGAACAGTATAGTGTGGTAGTTTTAAAACAGCCAGGGTTCCTGCCTCAGCAGACTTACAATCTTGGAGAGACAAGGGAAGAGAGATTAAATATTGAGGTATTTAGTTTGCAGTTTTAAAACAATGCGCAACCAACTATAACGTCACGTGCAAGATGTCATGTCTAAACCCTGCCCGCGCGATTTTTGCACATGGCGTGATTTCACGCCACGTGTGCACCACACACACCTAAAAGTGGCCTAAGTGGAGGGAACAGAGGGAGAGACAGGGACACGTTCATGAAGCTGAAAAGTCGCAGGTGCACATGATTAGCTTACGTACAGGGGAGAATAGAACCCTGAATATATCAGGGAACAGACTCAAAGAGGATAAACTGGCTGAATATTTTCACAGGGCACCTGGCCTGTTGCTGCTGCTATTTAATTTATTTAATTTATTTATTTATTATAGTTTTATTCCACCCATCCTGCCTCTAGCAGCCCTGGGCAGCAAACAACAAATATAAAATACAATTCCATAAAATCAATAAAAACAACATCTATAGAAAATATATACACAATTAATATTAACACAAACCTATAACTGGGAAAATAAAACCCAACCCCTCCCTCCCCCTTTCCCTCACCATACGTATGATGGAACAGCCAGGTCTTACAGCCACAGCAGAAGAAGACAAGGCTCTGGGCCAATTGGACCCCCTCGGACAAGGAGTTCTACAGCCTAGGGACGACCACCAAAAAAGCCCTATGATAGGTGGCCACCCACCTTGTTTGAGGGATCTCCAAGAAGACCCCCCTGGATGACTGCAGGGGCTGATCAAGAACACAGGGAGTGTGCCAGTCCTGCAGATATGTAGGGCCTAGGCCATGTAGGGCTTTATAGGTCAACACCAGCACCTTGAATTTGGCCTAGTAGACTATTGGCAGTCAGTGTAGCGCTTGTAGCACTGGTGTTATGTGCTCCCCGCGACCCATTCCCACAAGCAAACAGGCTGCCGCATTCTGCACCAGCTGCAGCCTCCGGACCAGCATCAAGGGAAGCCCCATGAAGAGCGCATTGCAATAGTCTAACCTTGAGGTGATAAAGGCATGGATGATGGAAGCAAGGTCAGAGTCTGAGATATATGGCCAAGGCCATCAGACCAGATGTAATTGCCAAAATGCACTCCCTGCCACAGCTGCCACCTGAGCCTCCAGGTGGACTTGCAGATCGAGGAGCACTCCCAGACTCCAAACTTGGGAGACCAAAGGAGGGCAGACCCCATCAATGACAGGAGACTCCACCACTCCTAGGCCCCCCAAATCCTTGCCCATCAACATCACCTCCATCTTGTCAGGATTCAGTTTCAGATGGCTTGCCCTCATTCAATCCCCCACAGCCACCAAACACCAAATAAGATTGCTGGGCCCAGGTCTGATGAAAATGAGAGGTAGAGCTGGGTGTCATCAGCATACTGGTGACACCACACACCTTCAAACCCCCTCACAACCTCCCCCAGCAGCTGCATGTACACATTGAACAAGAGGGGGGACAGAATGGAATCCTATGGGAGTCCACATATGAAGTCCCGGGGAGAAGTTGTACAATTCCCCAAGACCACCCAATGAGTTTTCCCAGCCAGGAAAGAGCGGAACCATTCTAAGATGGTTCCACCCACCCCAGCATAGTCCAGCAGGCAGTCCACCCGCACCTCATGTTCAACTGTGTCAAATGCAGCCGACAGATCTAATAAGATCAACAGGGTCTGTCGACCCTGGTCCATAGCCTGGTGCAGGTCATTGGCCAGGACCACAAGCATAGTCTCAGTGCCATAACCCAGACAAAAGCCAGACTGCAAGAGATCCAGAAACCCAATGCAGTCGAGATGCGCCTGGAGCTGCCGAGCCACCGCCCACTCAATAACCTTCCCTAAAAAGGGACAGTTAGAGACTGGTCAATAGCTGGCCAGGGAGTCAACATCCAAAGATGGCTTCTTAAGCAGGGGATGGACCACCGCCTCCTTCAAACATTCCGGCATCTGGCACCTTAGGGAGGCGTTGGCTACCCCCGCCAACAACGGCCATAACATTTCCTGGCTGACTTTCACCTGACTTTCACCAGCCAGGGCGGGCATGGATCTAACTCACAAGTAGTGGCTCTGAGAGCCCCAAGCACACCCCCAACATCAGTGAGCTTCACCATCTGAAACTGATCCCCAAAACTGACAAACTCCTCATTACTTCTAGTTCCCCTATTGCCTCTAGTTCCCCTATTGCCTCAATACTTCTAGTTCCCCTATTGCCTCAATTTTTGGACTGAAGTTGTGGTGGATATGAGCGATTTTGTCCACAAAGTACTCAATGAACATGTCACAGCAGGCACTAGATTGCTCCAGGTCCAGGTGGAGACAGGCAGAACTGACCAAACCTCTCACCACCCAGAAATGTTCCACTGAACGAGATTTTGCAGACGCTATAAAGGCAGCAAAGAAACTCTTCTTTGCTGCCTGAACAGCCACAGCATAGGTCCTCAAACTGTTCCTATGCCACAATCAATCGTACTTATCATGAGTACGGTGCCACCATCACTCCAACTGCCTCCCCTCTTGCTTTAGCCGCCATAGGTCCTCCACGAACCGTGGGAACCCTTGGTGCCGAAAGGATGGGAGTGGATGCCTAGGAGCCACTGAGTTGATGCTCTTGGCCAAAAGCGTGTTCCATAAGGCCACAAGGTCATTGACTGAGCGACTGTCAAGGTCAGGGGAAAAAACTCCCAGAGCATTCCAGAACTGCTACGGTTCCATAAGTCTCCAAGGGTGGACCATTCAAATAGTTCCCACACCCTGCCAGGGGCTGGCATGTGCCAAGATATGAGCTTTCAGGAGGTAATGATCCAACCGTGACAAAGGTATCCCACACACCCCCACCTTCTACCATCGGATCACCCACTTCAAGACCAGTACAGAACACTAAATCCAGTGTATGCCCCCTCCTCAGGCGTTGGCCCATTGATGACTTGAGACAGGCCCATGGTTGTCATAGAAGTCATGAACTCATTGTCCCCCCTCTAAGTTCAGCATCAGCGTGAATATTGAAGTCCCCCAGAATCACTAGTGGACACACTCATATAAGCCCATAATCAGCAGTTTTTAGTTCTAAGAAATTCAGTTCACATCATTCTTTGACATTATTTCAGGAACAATTTTATATAGTGTGTTTGAGTTAAAATAACCTATTTATTGTCTGTAACACATTTTGGATTGTTTAAGACTCCACCTCTGGGTACACTTCAAAACTAAGACAGACACTCAGACAGCAGCTTGGGAAATGGGTTGCTTATCTGAAAAGTACAGATAGTAGGGTTGGGACTCTGGGCAAAATTTAAATTCCTATCCCTAACAGATAGAGTAAAACAAGTTGGCTGTTGGGAAACAGCAGGATCATGAAAGGATAGTTCCAAATGCAGAGCAGACTATCTAGACAGTGGGAATTTCAGGTTTCAATGGATAGATGAGAAGACTTTAAGAAGAGAGGCTTACATTGGTTAGGCAGATCTGTTGCAATAAAAACTGGCCATTTTTACAAAGTAATATTCAGAGCAGATTCGCATACTTTTAGAAGTTTGTGCTCTGCTTCTCAGAAGCCTATAATTCAGAACTGGCCAAGAACTTGCTATTGATGAGATGTCGTCCTGTTTGTCCTTTTTTGTTGACAGCATGCAAGACGACAGTTTAGAATCATCTACTTCAATATCACAACTTCTGAGGGAGAGCTATTTAGCTGACACCACACATCAAGGGAAAAGTGAAAAAAGTAGATCAGAACCATCTCCACATCCCTTCCATTGTGGCAGTGCTTCTGGGGCTTCAGAAGAAATAGCTGCCCAAGATGACCTTCCTGATCTCTCTGCCTTTTTGAGCCAAGAAGAGTTAGATGAAAGTGTAAACCTAGCAAGACAAGCAATTGATCAGGATTCACTTACAAATAAACAGGATGAACAGACACATGTACATTATGCCTCTGACCAGCTGAAAAGCTCTGAAAAAACAATTTCAAATAAACAAGTGGCCCAATCTACAGCTTTGCCAACTTCGGACAATGGTTTCCACTCAAATTTTTGTCAGGAGCATGTCAGAAATACAACAGGTTCTAAAGGCGGTTCTCAGGATCTAAAGAAACTGCAGTTTGGTTCTGAGGCAGAATCAAAAAAGGAATTCCTAAACAAGGCAGCAGATTTTATTGAGGAACTTTCTTCACTTTTCAAAGCACACAGTTCAAAAAGAATCAGACCTAGAACGTGCAAAAACTACAGGAGTAAACTTGAATCTAAAAATAAGGCTATTCAAGAAGGCAGTTTCCCAAATCTGTCAGAAAGCAGAGAAAGATCTTCTATTCCAGTATCTCAAGACATAGACAATACAGATCATATACTTGGAAAACCAGATAACCAAGAACAGGCAGAGTTGGAAGCTATAAATGAATTACCAAATACAGAATTAACAACAGAGTCATCACCCACATCCTTATATTTTGAGGAACCTATTGGACAACCACCACGTTTTACTCAGAAACTGAAGAGCAGAGAAGTTCCTGAAGGAACCAAAGTGCAGTTGGACTGCATTGTGGTAGGGATTCCAACACCTGAAGTCAGGTAAACATGTTAAACTCTTGCCATTTTGTATTTCTCTAATGGTAGGTTACAGTTTACCCTTTTAAGCTGCTTTAATGTACGTTTTAGTAGTTTGTTACAAAAATTCTTTTATTCTGGTATTTAAAATGCATTAGAGGAAACAATGCTTTCTTCAAATCATCCCAAAGATTGTTGGTATCTATAGGCATTTAGAGGGCATGCTTTTTGTCTGAATTTTAAAAGATAGTTTTTGATGAGCTACAGCACTGTAGTTAGTAAAACTATTTTCTCATTTCTGAGAAAGATTTCTCCTTTTTGTAGGAGCTGACTGATTCATCATAGGAAAGATGCTATATTATTTTCTTGATATAGTTTTTAGATACATTTCACTGACTATGACCATCTTTGCACGAATGCCCCTTGCCGTCTGTGCAGGTGGGTGTGCAGTGGGGGAGCATCCGTGTGCACACTGTGATGGTAGGTGGGAAACACCACAAGCAGTGGATGGGGGTGCGTGCGTACTCCCAGTGCACACCCATCTCCATCCATCACCCACCCATGGAGCCATCCAACAAAATGGAGGAATCTCCATGGGTGGAGATGGGTGTGCGCCCGTGGGAAAGGGAACACACTCACCTCCACCCACCGCCAGCGCACACCCATTCCCNATGGCCCTTTTCACACAGACACTCTAACACTGATAAAATGGGTGTTACATTTTATTATACATATTGCAGGGCTACAGGTGTGCTTTATCAGTGTTAGAGTGTCGGTGTGAAAAGGGCCTATGTGATCATATGTATCTGATATCTTAGATCATAAGAATTTCATGAATAAATAAATAAAAATAAAAGATATGATAATAACCATCCCCCATTCAGTTCTAATTAACAGGGTTTTCCTAGAGACCTTTAAAATTATTCCTAGTGTTCAGTCTCCATCATCCCAAGTGCAAATTGAATTCAGCCCTCTGCCTTGAAAAAAAGGGAATCTGATAAAGAGAGTACTGTAAAAGAGTAGCTTTTCCTGAGGATACTAGAAAGGGAAACATCACCACATTGAGAAATTAGAGACTTTAGATTCTAAGGACCTCAGTTCTGACTTTCTGAAGTACTTTGTCCTGAGACTTCTTTCCTAATTCTGAACCTTTCATCTTGATAAGAAAACAAGAAGCAGTTCTTCTTCTCATTACAGTATTGATAACTCCATGGAAGCTAATTAAATAATTTCTCCTATTCTGTGAATGTGCATATACATTCAAACTGCTTTTCCTACCAGTTGGAAAATAAGAATGCTAGGTGATTTATTTGCAAGCACAGTTATAGGGCCAGACTAAAAAGTGTATACATTGACAATGCCATCACTTAAAACTGTGGTAGACCCTTGTCTTCAAACTTGCTAGAAGCAGAAATTGGCCCTTTTTACACAGACATTCTAAAAGTGATAAAATGGGTGTTACATTTTATTATACATGGTACAGGGTAACACTGCAGCCCTGCAATATGGACCCTTTTCACACGAGATGCCTCCACCCAGTTTCTCTGGGTGGAGGTGTCTGTGTAAACAACACCACTTGCGGTGGATGTAGGTGCGTGCATGCATGCTCCCGTGCAACACCCATCTCCACCCACCCACAGAGCAACGGACTCCACTGCCGATTGCTCCGTGGGTGGGTGGTGGGTGGAGATGTGTGTTGCGTGGGAGCATGCACGCACCTACATCCACCGCAAGTGGTGTTTACACAGACGACACCACCCATCTCCACCCACCGAAATGCACCCCACCAACCGCAATTGGTGCTTACACAGACGTCTCCACCTATCTCCACCCAGCGAAACTGGGTGGAGGCATCTCGTGTAAAAAGGGCCCATGTTGCAGGGCTGCAGTGTTGCCCTGCAACATGGGTAATAAAATGTAACATCCCATTTTATCACTTTTAGAGTGTCTGTGTAAAAAGGGCCATTGTCTCACAAAGTTTCAGTCTTTTTAAAAATTTATTTATTTCTATTTCTATCCCACCTGTTCTCTTGGGACTCTGGGCAGGTTTTAGTTAAGCATTTACATGAGCATTTATTTACGCTTATGTTCATAAATTAAGATGGGCATAGATAATTTATACTGAACTGATTAGTTAATTTATATTTCAAATATACATATTAAGGACCTACACTTCAATTAAGATCTAAGAAATAAGAAATCAGGTTCTAGAATACTGCACAGAGGAGGAGCAAAACTCTTCTGCTGTCTTATTCAAGTACCAGGAATCAGGATCTCAGCAGAGATGCAAGATGTCTTCTGGCTCATGCTAGTAGCCAAACCAAACAGGTTTCCTAAGATCAAATTGAGAAGAATAAAAGGATTTGAGCATCTCTCCGAGATAGGCAGAAGTAGGGGCAGTCTGATGTTAAAATTCAGCAGCAGCAGCAGCCAAGCTCAGGCTAAGGATTATGTTTGGTTACTTAAATTCACAAATAAAGGAAACCCTCAAGAAGGGGTTAGGTTTGGACCAATTTATGCATGGTAAAGAGCAGACTGAGAACACCAGCTGCTTAAACACTAGATACACTGTACCTAGTGTGAAATAGGCTTTTCCAGGAATACGTAACTCTGCACTTGGGAGTGCATTTACTTTTCATAGCCTTTGTCTGAGAGAAATGTAAATGAAGTTGTAGGTTTGTATTTCACTCCACGTTTATTGCTGTCCATATAACTGCTAGGCAAATACTTGTATACATTTCTAGACAAAAACAGTATGATGATTTCAGTACTTCTACTACAGTGGGTTTCAACGCTGCACAATAGATATATCATCTATGTATTATTTTTACGACAGTAGCTGGAATGAAAACGGATAGATAGATAAATTTATTACGGTGTTGGCTTTCGTCATAGCCAAGAAGCAACTTGGTTAACATAATGCATATACCATATGACAAAAAGAAAAACATTTCATGTCCATTAGGCATATAAACATATAAAATATAAAATATAAAGTATAAAGTTAAAATATAAAGAATATAAAAAAAAGAACCCATTCCTCCATACAGGAGAGATAATCAATCAAGTATACAATATACAGCTAATAGAATTGGGGGATTCAAGGTCAGGAGAAGCATATAATATTTCATCTCTAGTTACCCAGCCTGAGGATCTGTCTTATGGTTAATAAGCAGAGGATGCTATAAACCTTGGATTTGCACCAAAATCAACTGTCTCCTTTTAGTAGCCAATTTAATAAAGATTGCTAAGGCAACAAGCATGTCAACCGATGATAGATTCAATATGTTTTTGAATGTGTCCATTATTCCCCCCTTTGTTACAGATACTGGGTATTTTCAGACATTACGTTACCACGCTCAACCATGTTGAAACCCCCGTGGTGGTGGATGGTCTCGTAACGTCTGGTTGCTCGCCGCCAGATGTTCACCACGGTGAACCACCAGCGGTGAACAAAATAACCATGCTTTCGAGGATGGTCCGGGCACCATCCCTGAAAGCATGGTTAATTGAACCACTGCCCGGAATTGGCGGATGGTAACGTCTGTTACTGCCGCTGAGTCCGGGCCGTGGCCCAGACCCCAGGTCGGAATCGGGTGCAGCGGCCGTATTGGCTGCTGTGCCCACCCGTCTCCAGGAGGGCAGGCTGCTGGGGGAATGTGGGGGGTGGAGCTGTGCGGCCGCACGTTGCACCACGCAGCCCCCCCCCCCAAGATTTCCCTCTGGAATTAGCTGGCACGTCTCCTGGACGTGACGTTTTGATTTCAGCAGGGAAGCAAAAGGTGATTCTGTGACAGGGCCAATAGACGCCCCAACACGTCTGAAATCACCCACTATTAGGGGGGTTAGCCAAGTATTACGTATCCTACAGTAATAGGGACAGTGTAGGACAAAATGTTCCATTGTTTCAACTTCGCGCAAAGAGCAGGAAAATAACCTCTGTTCAAATGGCAGACCCCCAATCGACCTTCCAACACTGCAGTATTGATCTGGGCAAATCTGAGGTGAGTAATATTCCTCCTCAGGATTGCGGGAGAAGATCCAAATAAGGTTCTGGGGCAAAGTTGGTTTTAATTGTCCCAAAATCTGGTACTACTCTCCATTGTTTTATTAAGGCCAGGTTCTGTTGGATAGCAATGTCTCTAGACCTCAATGCAAGCTCCTTTTTTATAAGGAGAGCTGGCTTCCCCTGAAAATACATTGTGGAGAACCCCAAATTTGCCAACTGATTATCCAGATACTTAATCCAGGAGTAATTTCTGGAACCAGAGTGTGCCAGTTCTTCCTTGGCACATTGTACAATTAAAGTTGATCGTTGGTTATTGTTTACTACTTTCTGCCAAAATCTACAAAAGGCCATCCTTCCAAAATGGAGAATAGGAAGTGTGCCAGTTTCTGCCCTCAGGACAGAGCCTGGAATGCTACTGCTAGGAATGAAAACGGAGAGGATATCTGTTTCTTTTGATTTAGTGGTATAGTGAAAGGAGAGATGTGTTTGACTTGGAGCTTTCTGAATACCCTAGAGTCATGCACTAAAACTCTCCCCTCTGGGATGACCTGAAAGATTTAGATCTAAGAGGAGCATATTGGAAGTTTCTCCAAGAGTCTGAAAGCATCCACCACATCATTCTAAGGAACAGTAACTTTATCAGAGAGGGAAGCACTCTTCTGTGAGAATTAGAGCTAATTTAAGTATTCATTATGAATATTGTTCATTAATAATTCAGTAACTTTGGGGGGAATCCCATTCATAAAACAATTTTCTTCAGACATATTTGTTCTTAAGTACTTGCTTAAGATCTTATAAATCAAGATGTATAACTTTCTGATTATATATTATTCACACAGTGTGTGTTTTAGCTATCCATCATTTGTTTTATTTACACTGCATTAGTCAGCTAGTTTTATTATTTATTAATAAAGTGAAGCCAAGTTGTATGGGATAATTTCTTCTGTCTCACTAAAATGTTTTAAAACAAATTAATAATGAATAGTGAGCAATCTGCTTGCAATATGAACTTTCAGATAATCACATGTGCTAAAAATTAGTGAAATTTTCATGATTCAAACATCTTCATGAATGTCCATGGTAGTTGGATTGCTCATGAATAATGCAACCCCATGAATCACAACAAACCAAAATTGCACTTTTATTAGCAAAATTGTCCACATTTTTTACAGAAAACTATTTAACCAGTTCTGGTGGTGGCCTTTGAAACATGCTACCAAGGCAATATTGACGCATTAGAGAGACAATGGGTGTAATCACATGAGACAGGGCCCCCGTTGCCCCCCTTTACTCTGGAACCACCCACCTGTCTAAACAGTGGCCACCAAATGTTTGTCTTGGGTTGCGCCAGGGCAGCTCCACACAGCGTCATCCCCAGAAATGCAAAGCACACTGTGCGTGTTAACCCAGCCCATCCAGGCCCGGAACAGTAAGCTCCCACAGGGCACCTCCCATGTGAAAGGCCCCCAGCAGCCCCACCTGAATACAGGTTCTCCAGCACCATGGACAAGGCCACAGTGCTGGCAAGGAGGAAGCTGCCACTGCCACCGTCAGCTGTTGGAGCAGTGGGGGGTGAGGGTGCATATCCTGGCCGGCTGTCCGTCATCTGTTAGAGTGGACCCTGTGGAGGAGGAGGAGGATGGGGGGAAGGAGGAGGAGGAGCCTCTGGGTGCCCAGCTGGAGTGGCTACTTGCGTAGCCAGGAACACTGGGGCTGATCGTTCTACTACTCCCTGGAGTCTGCTCCAGGACTCCTACTACTCCACTGGAGTCTGCTGACCGTCAGTGGTGGCTGCTTCTTCCAGGGGCCTGAACCTGCTGCCGCAGGAGCAGAGTCCTGGGGTTCTGTCCATGTGATGGGCTTCCCAGGCAAAACCAGAGTGGAGGGGAAGGGTGGCGCCGTCTTCCCCGTCCATGAGGCCCACACATGGGTCTTCCCATTTGAAGGGTGGATGTGGGTATGCTCCCTTTCCCACAGGCGCACACCCACCTCCACCCATCTCCACCCACGGAGCCTCCTCTGTTTTGTTGGATCGTGCCTGGACTCCTGTACCCGGTCACAGTCTCCTATCTGTGTTAATCATGTATAATGTTCTAAGTCAGTTTCCTGAGGGGATGACTGAGCTGTGAAGATGTAGAAAGCTTACTTCTGGTCACATTCTATGACTGGGCAATCCTGCTGGATATAAGAACATAAGTGCCATACTGGGTGAGACCAATGGTCCATCGAGCCCAACACCTTTCTCTGACAGTGGTCAATTTTGGTCACTTGGAAGAAGTACCCAACAGATCACAATGGGACAATCCATTCCCTGTTCTTCACTTCCAGCTCCCAAAAGTAAAAGATTATGTTCACCAAACCTACCTGGCTAATAGCTGCTAATGGTAGGGGTGTGCACTTCATTTTCATTATATTGATAAAGATAACAAAATTATTCATTTTTGTTATTGTTATTGCAGTAATGAAAACGAAGATAAATAATAACAAAATCAATAACGATAACGAAAGTCATTATTGATTTTGTTATTGCCTGGCATGTGTTTTTTGGAGGGAAATGCAGAGAGGAGAGTAGGGAGCAGACATCTCAGAGCCAGAAACAGTGTTGAACTCTTGAACTGGGCCTGTGATAGGAGGGGAAGGACCTGATGGATGTAATCACTGGCCAATGAGCAGCACAAGCAGGTCTCAGGCAGTTGAATGGCACGCTGTGATTGCTCAATGCCTCCTTCCTCACAAAAACAAACATAGGAGCTCTGGGGAGGGCACTGCAACCCTTTATGTTTCAGGGCCATGCTGTTTGACTCTTGTTCTGTGTTAGCTCTTGCTGTGTCAAGTTGCATTTGCAGAACTCTGGTGCTTGCACTAAAAATCTTCCCCAACCCTCAGTGTTATACCTTACCTTTCCTTATACCCTTTATTTTACCTTTCCCCTTCCCCTGTCTGTCTCCCCCTGTTCATATTATATATAGATATATTAGTTGAATATCTAAATAGATATATTTGATATTATATAGATATTAGTAGATATACTAGGCTTTTTTATTAAATATATTGGCATTATAGGATAGGAATGAGAGAGAGAGAGAGAGAGAGAGAGAGAGAGAACACATAGCAGATAGAAGTTTATTGATATAGATATTTAGGAATATATCGCATATAGTATAGGTTATTAGGTGTAGGTTAGACATACATTAGTAATTTTTCATATTGTCATTGTGTACTTATTGCTACTGCATTATAATAAGAAAGGGAGGAAGAAGTTCAACTTCCAAGAAATCTGGGGCAGGTGTCTGCTGGCATTTCTGCCACTGGTGGCAGCCTACAACAGAAACAATACCAAAAACAAGATCTTCATTGTCGCTCAGAATCGATACCAATACCAATGACACCAATAACGAAAAGCAAAATTTCATTAATAACGATAATGAATACAATAGTTTTTAATAACAAAAAATTAAAATGAAAACCGACATGGGTTCCTGGTGCACACCCCTAGCTAATGGACCTATCCTCCAGGAACTTGTCCAACCCTTTCTTAAACCCAACTATACTACAAGCCTTCACCACATCTTCTGACAACAAATTCCACAACTTAATTGTGCATTGAGTGGAGAAAAAAATCTTTTATTTGTTTTAAATTGCTACCTGTTTGTTTTATGGCAAGTCCCCTAGTTCTAGTACTATTTGAGAGGGTAAATAACCATTCCCTATTAACTTGTTTCACACCATTCATGATTTTGGCGGCTTAAACATAAGTTGAGAAGCAGGGGGCGGACTTTTGCGAGCAGAGATCACAGCAGAGGGCATTGTGGGAAGTTCCACTCGTGTGCAGGAGGGTTTAGCCCATTTCTGGCATGATGTCCCTCACAAATGACGGACCTGGATTTTGAAGTGCAGTCATCCACAAGGAACATCATGTCAGAAATGGGCTAACCCACCCACCCCACACACACAAGTGGAGCTTCCCGTGATGGTCCCTGCCACAATCAAGCGGCCTTCATAAACTTCTGTCATATCCCCTCTCAGCTGCCTCTTCTCCAAGCTGAAGAGCCCCAACCTATCTAGTCTCTCTTCACAGGGGAGCCGGTCCATATCCCTTATCATTTTTGTTGCCCTTCTCTGTACGTGTTCTATTTCTACTATATCTTTTTTGAGACAGGGTGACCAAAACTGCACACAATATTCAAGATGTGGTCGTACCATAGATTTATATAGTGGCATTATGATAGTTTCAGTTTCATTCTCTATACCTTTATGAATAATTCCTAACATTCTGTTTGTTTGTTTTTTATGACCACCACACACTAAGCTGAGGCTTTCAATGTATTGTCCACAATGACTTCAAGGTCCTTTTCCTGAGTGGTAATGCCTAATTTAGAACCCACTACTACTAATTTAGAACCCAGCATTATGTACATAAAGTCTAGATTGCTTTTCCCTATGCGCATCACTTGACACTTGTCCACATTAAATTTCATCTGCCATGTAGATGCCCAGTCACTGAGTCTCACAAGATCCCCCTGTAATTCTTCACAGCCTACTCATGTTTTAACTACCCTGAATACCTCGGTGTCATCTGCAGATCTGATCACCTCACTCCTTACTCCCCTTTCTAGATCATTAATAAATACATTAAACAACACTGGTCCCAGTACAGATCCCTAGGGCACTCCACTATTTACTTCTCTCCATTGTGAAAACTGACCATTTAGTCCAAAAAAAACCCAGCTCATTTTTTGTTTTAGATTCATTTTCATTTTTAAATTCACATTCGTTTGTTATTAATTTAGTTATTCCCATTAGTTTTCATTTTTATTTTTGTTTTCCATAGGTTTCAATGGAGAATGATTTTTGGCTATAATTTCTGCATTATTCATCCAATTTGCAATTTCGAGAGGTTGTTTCCCTCATTTAAAAGAATATGTGTACCACACTACAGCATGATTAGATAAAGGGTTATGATTTTATAAGCAATTTAATTCTGTAGTTTGAAGACACATTTCCAGCTGTAACATCTTTGTTTGCTACCCAATTTGGGGAGATTGTTCCCTTTACCTAAGGGATCATCTCTACCACATTTCAGGAATATTGGATAAAAGGTTCCTATTTTATAAGCAAATTTAAATTGTGTCATTTCAGAACACATTTTCTTCAGTAACATCTTTGTTTTCAATTTTATTTGGGCATAATGTTCCCCTCTCCCAAGGGGAACATGTCAAAAGTCCCCTTCTCTTTTCCCTCATACTGAATCAGATGGAGGATGAGTGCAGTTAGTGCACTGCAGTGTACAAGACAGTACTGACACACTTCGACAAACAGTACAGAACAATCACAATATTACACAGACAGACAAGAATTACAGACAAAGACAACGAACAGTGGGAATAATGGTAAGGAAGGGATGTGACACAGAGAGACAGAGAAATAAATCTGTTTTTATAACTGTCAGTTTGTCTAGGTGAGGCTGAGTTACAGCAACCACACAGAGACTGAAAAAAACCAAGAAGCATTCTATCTGAGACTAAACTAACACTGGAAAAGTTCCTCAGCTTGGCAGAAGGTTAAGAACACTCACCATGCCCTCCCCCTAAAGCCATCCTGAGTCCCTGACTGGTACAGAAAGCTTACACAGCATGTCCAAAGAATGACCTATCAGAGGGATTCTCCTGTGTTAGAGTGTATGCAATTGGACACGGACAGAGAAGAAGTCATTCATGGTTCCCCCTCCCTTCTGACCCCCTTCTGCATTCTTGTTTACAGCAAGGCACAAACAGGCTGGAGCTATGGCACGTGCTCTAGCTCTGCATGCAGCAGAGCAGAGATAATAACTAATACTAAAATGTATTTGTTTTTAGTTATTAACCTATTCGTTTTAGTTATTGTAATTAACCTAAGCAAAAAACTTAGCAGTTTAAAAAGACACTTAAATGTACAAGAGTTTTCTTCAAATACACACAAAAAAACCAATTCAGTACAATTACAATTCAAACCACCTTCCACTCCATACATTGCAACAAAACATAAACGCCAAAAAACATAGAAATTAATTCACGCTTAGAGCAATATTT
>QEPC01003730.1:1079785-1089878 GCA_003113815.1 Sphenodon punctatus | reverse complement strand
TACTGGCTCTCCCCACTCCTGCAGACAATAGCACAGGAGCTGATGACAGGCATGCTGCAAAGAGGGGCTGATTTACAGCCCCTCTTTCCCTAGCTCTGGGCTCCTCTCCTTTCCCGGAGCCCAGAGCAAAGAAGTGGGGGGCTGTAATGGCAGCCAATTTTCCCCGGCTTATCCCGCCCCCCCTCACCTGATTGGCTGCCGGTGGTGCTGTCACTTTTAAAATGCACTAAAATAAATCCAGTGTGAAAGTGCATGGGTTTATTTTAGCACATTTTAAATTGCCTGCATTTTCAAGAAGCTGCATTTAAGGCAGCTTTTCCTGTATGTGGGAATGCGCTCATTGTGCCCCAACCCCTGGTAGCGAAGCAGGACAGCAGCTGCTCTACTGAGCATGTGCGAGCCAGAAGAATCGTGCTGTGTTTTGCCGGTGAGCAGCTGCTGTACCGCGCATGCGCGAACCAGCAGAACTGATATTTTAATCATAATATCTCGGTTTTGGCTGCATCAATCAGTATCATATTTTAGAAGCACTTGTTATTGATCTCATTCTCAAAGCCTGCGAAGTTTGGGGGCTCAACTTATCCAGGGGGAGGAGATATTGAGGATTCAAGTACCCGAGGACAGTGTGAATTTTTACCACAAGCAATTAACGTTTAAGCAGTGATAACATTTTATTTTCCTAATGGATCTTTTTCAAACTTTCTGCATATGATGGTCCTCACAACTTACAGCCATGGTTAAATTTTCAGAAAGGTAGGTCAAGCGGTTTCCTCAAAATCGGGGCTTCAGCAGTCCCCTTTTGATAATGAAAGGTGGCTGTACAGTTAAGTATTCAGGCAGCTGCCTGAAAATAACTAAAAAAAGACTTCCATTTTAGTTATTAATATTAACTAAAATGAATGCACAAATGTTTCCATTCTTTAACCAGTTACCAGTCCACAATAGAACACTGCCTCCTATCCCATGACTTTTTAATTTCCTCAAGAGTTTCTCATGAGAGACCTTATCAAACACTTCCTGAAAATCCAGATAACACTATATTGACCAGCTCCCCCTTATCCACATGCTTGTTCACAATTTCAAAAAATTCCAATAGATTAGTGAGGCACAACTTCCCTTTGCTAAATTCATGTTGACTCTTCCCCATTAAGCTGCACTTATCAACATACCCTGTAATTCTGTTTTGAATAATAGATTCTGTTTTTAATAATATGTCCAATTTTGCTGCAGTGAAAACAGCATATCCAGTATATCATGCCCACAGTCTAAACATGAGGGCACCCAACTACTTCATTTTCTTCTAAGGCTTTTTCTACGAGCAGTGTTGATCAGTAACCCTTACCTCCTTGGTTTGTCCCTGTTGTCTTAGGCGCTCGACTTCCAGTGTACAGTACTTTGGATTGAAAGGTATTTGCCCCATAGCAGGACCTTAGGGCCCCTCCCTGAGCTCCTTTTATCTCTTGTCTAGTTGGTAGGTAGTTTTCTGCCACCTCTAATGTCTGGGACTTCTGTCTCTTTGACTCAGACCTGCATTTCTCCTGGTAGCATATAAAGAAATTGATCCAGTGTCACCTGTTCTACTGTTTGTGCCGGGGTTCGAGATTCTGGTTTCAGCTAGAGGTGAAATGAGAATGTGTCTGCATTCTCACAAGAACATGCGAGATTCTCACGGCCCCAGAGAGATCTTGTATGTTCTCACTGAGGTTTTTGAGCATCTCACAAGATTCTTGAGAACCACAAAGAATGCTCTGCGCATGTGCAAAATGGCCACCACAGCCATTCTGCACCTGTGCGGGCCCTGGTGGCCATTTTGTGCATGTACAAAGCATTTTTTAAGGTTTCTCAAAAATCTCCTGAGATTCTTGAGACCCCCAAATGTTCTGCACATGCACAAAATGGCTAGTGCAGTTATTCTGTGCATGTGGAAATGCCCAGTGGCCATTTGTGGGAATTTCACAAGAATGCCAGTGAAAAGCCCGATTCTCATGAGATTCTTAAATCTGAAAATCTCATTGAGAAGCCACTTCTCAACAAGATTTTGGAGATGGTCAAGGGCAAGTTTCAGCCCTGGTTTCATCCAGCAAGTAGCTAAACCTTGGAACTTTTGTCCCAAAATCCGAGGTTTGCCCTCCCCGGAATACTTCAGGGTGCTAAACTGAGCTCTATAGGCCTCTTCCAATATTCCTAATCATTTTAGAATAGCCACCTTAACTTTTTCATACTGGAAGGTGTCTTCTTCACCCAGAGCTTGATACATGGCCTGAGCCTCCCCTGTTAGTAAGGAGATCAGCCTTGTTGCCCACGAGGCCCTTGGCCACTGAGCAGTAACAGCCATCCTCTCAAAGGTGAGGTGACTAGTAAATATGCCTCTGGGTCATCCCCAAGGGACAGCTTAGTCAGAGCCATAGTCCCCAGGCCATGATCCTGGGTGACAACTTCAACCCTAAGTTGGGTAAAGACCACATGATCTGCAAGGGTTTGTAATAACTGATCATGTTGGGTTTGGACTACCTCTTCTTTCTGCAACCAACGCAACTTGTTGCATCAATGCACTAAGAAGTCCAGTCACTGTTTCATTCAGTTCCATTTCCAGTAATCCCACAGACCTTTCTGGAATTCACACAAAATTTTTCTCCCCTTCCTTTTGCTCTCCCAGTCATTAAATTAGTGTTCCTGATAAGTAGATTCACCCCTTTGCTGGAGGTTTAGGGCTCTCCAATTGGGGCTGGTGGATTTTCCACCAGTCTGGTGTATCAGCAGGGCTCCCTTCCTCTCAGTAGGGCCTCAGAGTACTCTGAGGAATCTATCTCAGCAGCCCTGCCACACCAAAAGTCACTGTCTGTTTGGTTTAAAGTCTGGTCCCAATCCTGGGGTAAGTACTTAGGCACATAGAGTGCCATTAAATCTGGCCCAGTCTGTGCAAGTCTGGTAGGGATGTGCGAACGTGGTTCGGACGTTCGGTGTTTGGCCTAAACCCGGCCTGTTTGGACGGCCAAACCGAACAGCTGAACTGAACGCCTGAAGCCCTGAACAGTTCAGCCGCATTCGGATGAGTGCGGGCATGTTCAGGCGGGAAAAACAGGGCTGGAAGGCCCAGGAATGGGGGGGCAGCTGAGGAGCAGACTTCCTGGCACCAGGAGTGGAGAGGCTTGGACTAGCACCATCCAATCACCATCCCTCTTTTCCTCAGATCACTGGCTTCACAGTCTGCGATTGGCCAAGGGCTAGGCTGCATGGAGCCAATGGGGCTTGTGGTAAGGCAGGCACAGCAAGTAACAAAAGTCATTGCCCTCCCCCCTTCCAACTCCTTCTGAGCTAGCCACTGATCCTGTCAGCAGGCGTTTTCAGAAGTCTCCCTCTCCCAGCAGTTTGTGTTCCTCCCAATCCATTGCCATCCTCCTCCTATTTCACCCATTTCTACACATTTACCTCCATAGTTTCATTTATTTATATTAGATTAGATAGATTTAGGTGTTGTTTTTATTTTTTTACCTCTCCCTGTGTTCTTTCTCCCTACCCTCCATTGAATCCTTCCCTCCTCCCTGTATATATTCCATCCCTGATTCCCTTCCCCTGTTTTTGGATTTATTTAGAGTAGCATTAGATTGATTTAGGTTTCATTTCAGTTTTGTACCCCTCCCTGTGTTGTTTGTTGTGAGCTATCTGTGTCCCACCCCCTCAATCCCTGTGTAGATAGATAGATAGATAGATAGATAGATAGATAGATAGATAGATAGACAGAGTGTAGTGATTCAGTTTTAATATTTTATAGTGTGTTTGTAGGACTAGGCCTTTGTAGATATTAGATAATATTTGATTTAGTTCCATAAATTTTAGAATAGTTAATAGCAGTTGGAGTTAGTGTAGATATATATCATATTAGATTACAAATTTGAATACATAAATAAATAAAAAATCTTCCTGTGCATTCTTTGGGTGGGAGAAATGGAGAAGGGAAGCAGGAGAGGCCAGTCTTCTGCCTGTAAGGCGGGCAATGGGGCACATGGCAGAGGTGGCAGGGGCCGTGCCAGCAGAGTGGCAACAGGCATCAACAGCAGCCCGAACCCATCACCACACCCCAAACTGCACAGGCCTGATTTTGGCAGTCAGCCTTGAGAGGCTCCCAGCAGTGGCACTAGGGGTGTGGTTCAGCGGCGCCTGCTGCCAGCACCTTCCACTGCCATGCAGGACACTGGAAGGCCAGTACTCCAGGAGGCTGTGGCTGTCTCTGCTGCGGCTGCACGAGCAGGTGCAGGTACTTTGGGGTTAGATGTTCCTCAAGGGCCACTAATGTCCCCGACCCCCATTGTTGAGGTGATCCACAGCAGTCCAGGGCTGGTGGATCCCACCCCAGCTTCTACAGGCAGGGCCCAGTCCCCAGGCAATGGCAGCAAGGAGAGGAGCAGCAGTAGCAGCAGCAGCAGCTATAGGGGGTACAGGGAGAGTGGAAGCAGCATGGTGGGCAGTCCATCAGCCTCAGGATCCCAGTACTCCCCTTTGTGGGACATCACTCAGATTGAGGACAGCGAGGCAGACACTAGTCCTGCAGAGAAGATGTCTGCTCCTGAGGCAACGGCTGTCACTCCAAGAGCTGTGTCGCCACCATGTTCTTTCCCTCCCAGCAGCGCTGTCAGCGGTGCATCACCCAGTGCGGGCCAGAAGGCAGGAGGGGGCAAAAAACCCTCTATCTGGGTGCATTTCAAGTTGGTGCGGGCAGATGCTCCCAGGGAGATACAGTGCATTTTGTGCCAGAAGGTGGTGAAGTGTGGGCACCAACTTTGGCACAACTGCCATGGTGAGGCACCTGAAGGGATGCCACAGTGCTGTGCTACTAAGTGGGCAGGCAGGGGCAGTGGATGCCAGCGAATTCCTGACTGCAGCAGCTAGTCGTCCACCTCCATCAGTGGGCAAGCGTCCTGCTCTAACAACTGCCTCTAGCAGCAGAAGCGGTATCGCTGCTAGGAGGGAGCAGCAGCAGCAGCGTCAGTACACCATAGAGGAGCTGGGGTGGGGACAGCTGCAGGATGCGGAGGGCAGTGTGACTTTCAACTGAAATCCATGTGCATGTTGGGGGAAATAATAGTGCTGGATGGGCAGCCCTTCTCAGTGGTTGGGGACATGGGGTTTAGGCACCTGGTTGGCTTCCTGGCCCCCCAGTTTAAGCTGCCCTCGTGCACCACCCTGAGTCAGCAGGTGGTGCCAGCCCTGTACCGGGCTTTAAAGGAGCGGGTGAGGGAGCAGCTGGCAAGGGCTTTGGGGGGCCACCGTCCACTTCACCACAGACCTTGGTTGAGTAGGAATGTGCAGCACGCCTATCTGGCAGTGACGGCGTACTGGTGGCAGGACCCAAAGGCAGCATTTGGCAGAGGCAGGAGGGGTCCCGAAGCAGGGTATAGGTGGACCCTGCTTCAGGCAGAAGTAATGGATGGTCCCCAAACCACTCGGAACATCAAGGCAGCCCTGACTGCCATGTTGAGGGAGTGGGTCATGCCAGGCGTGTCCTTCACCAAGGGGTGCGTGGTGACGGACAACATTGCCAATATATTGAGGGCAGTCCACGAGGGGGGCTTCACCAGCATCCCTTGCGCCACACATACCTTTCACTTGCTGGTCAGGGATGCTCTGGGCTTGGGGGAGAAGGGGATTGGGGCAGGCACCCTTAGCTCCCTGATCGAGCGGGGGAGGAAGCTGGCCAGTTTCTTTAACTGGAGCGTGATGGGCAGCAACCTCCTCTGGGCAAAGCAGGCCAAGCAAGGCTCCCCAGTGCACCAGCTGGTGCAGGATGTGTCGATATGGCAGAATTCGACCTTCCTGATGCTCGGGTGGTTTCTCGAGCAGAAAGCCGCCTAGCATCAGGTTCAACTGGTGACAGACAGCAGGGTACCTCCAGGGTATGATGGGCTGGAATGGGAGATCCTGGCTCACATGGTCTTCATGCTCAGACCATTCCTGGCCATGACAGAGACCATCAGCTCCACCATGGCCACCATCAGCCAGGTGACCCCTCTGGTCCAGAGTCTCCTGAGGAAGCTGGCGGATGAGGTGGTTGGCCTGGTTCGGCAGCTGAGGGCAGGGCTGAAGGCACGGTTCAATGAGCTCCTGCAGCGGGCAGAATACGTTTTGGCAACCATGCTGGACCCCAGGGTCAAGGGCAGCATGGGACACCATACAGCGCTCTATGGGCACTGGAAGGGTGACCTGGTGGAGAGGTGTCACGTTTTGCGTGATCCCATTTATTACAAATGGAAAGTGAGCTTTATGGCCTAGCTGAACTAATCATACTAGATTGGGCTTCACTTTTTCCAAGTTCTATAAAATGAGTTTACACTTCACTTTGATACCAGACTAGCAAAGCAAGTATTGTAAAATGACAATATATTTATAAATAAAGGAACATGAGACTTTAGAATATATTAAAAATATAAGCATAGTTTACTTAAATATAAATAGAGAATATCAGTAGTTTACATAGAATAGCATGGATAGCCAATCAAAATTACATGATCTTAAAACATCTCTATTTTAAGAAAAAAGCTTCNCATCATTCCAGGCAGGGAGGGCTGTCATTTCACTTCATTTTCTGCAAGGGTTCCACATCAAGGACAGTCAGACTGCAATGCCCGGCCAAGTAGGGGTGCCAGTCACTCCAGTCCCAGGACACACCATCAGAGTTCTGGAGCCGTCATTCCACTCATGGGGAGCTGTCATTTCACTTCATCTAGCAGCTGTCACTCTAGTCCCAGGACCCACCATCAGGGTTCTGGGGCCATCATTCAGATCTCGGGGAGCTGTCATTCTACCGCATCAAGAAGCAGCCAGTCACTCCAGCCCCAGGACCCACCATCAGGGTTCCTCAGCCTATGTTACAGGCAGGGAGAGCTGTCATTCCACTTCATCCAGAAGCTGCCACTCTAGTCCCAGGACCCACCATCAGGGTTCTGGGGCCTATGTTCCAGGCAGGGAGGGCTGTCATTCCACTTCATTGTCTGCAACTTCCCCACTGTTGCCTCCAAGCCTGCAACGCCCGGCCGAGTAGGGGTGCCAGCCACCAAGCCCTGGCCGGGTCTCTGCCGCTGCTCCACCCATACCAGCCAGCCTGCAATGCCTGGCCAAGCAGGGGTGCCAGCCACCAAGCCCTGGCCGGGCCTCTGCCGCTGCTCCACCGATGCCAGCTTGCTATGCCCAGACAAGTAGGGATGCCAGTCACCAAGTCCTGGCCAGGTCTCTGCTGCCGCTCCACTGATGCCAGCCTGCAATGCCCTGTCCCCTATGGGTGCCAGCCACCAAGCCCCAAGTCTTCCCAGCCTCTGCTGCTGCTGCTGCTGCTGCTGGGTCTCAGACAGACAGCCTTTGTGCCACAGACACCCCCAGGGGCCAAGCACTGAGCCTGCCTGCCTGGGCAACCCGGGGTTCCAAGCACCAAGCTTTCCAATCCCGGTCTCTGCTGCTGCTGGGTCTCCGATGGCCAGCCTTGGTGCCATGGGCACCCAGGGGCCAAGCACCAAGCCTGCCTTCCTGGGCATCCTGGGGTGCCAAGTGCCAAGCCTTCCTGGTCTCTGCTGCTGCTGCTTCTGGGTCTCCTACAGCCTGCCATGCCACCACAGGCACCCCTGGAGGTCCCTGGAGCACCCCAAGCCTCCCAGTGGCACTGAACTCCGCTGAACATTCAGGGGGTCTGAACTCCACCTGACCAAACCCACGAACCCAAACTAAGTTTTTTGTCTGTACGGCCAAACATCCGAACTCCATCCTATTCACTCATCTCTAAAGTCTGGCCTCCAGTCAGCCCTTTTAGCCAGCCTGATCCCACCAATGATGTATTCAAACAAGTCATATCTGCATAGATATCAAGCCCTTGTCCATATAGTTTCCAAACGCCCCTTCTGGGTCATATAAGGACAGTCCACACCTGCAAGTCTCAGGAAGGCAGCCTTGTCTCCCAGCAATGTCCATCTCTTGCAGTCATGCATTGTTTGTCTGGACTAGAAACCAGTAGCCCATGGCAACTCTCCCCTCATCAGGCTTCTGTTCCCAGTCTCTCTGGTCTTGGAGCTCCTCACTCTGTGGCCTTCCCCTCCAGACCAAGAGCTCAGCTCTTAAGAACCCATGGATCCCTTGAGTTCTTGGAGCTGATTGATGTCTAGACACTATGATCCCTCTTTTATGCTTGCATCTGCACATTGTTTCACTGGTTTAGAGCATGAACCTCCTTTGTGACGTGTGCCTGCTCTTTTCCTGCTTGTGCTATGACTCTGTTACAGGAACCCTTCAAAAAGGTAGTCCCTTGCCTGCAGTTCTTGATCTTTCACCAGCTGCCACAGATGGCACTAGCACACTCCCCACCCCCAGGCCTCCTGACAGCTGGGCAGCCACTCCAGCAATCTTGCTGTCCCTGGGTGGCCTGGGACAGCAAGATTGTCAGTGCGCCCTCCAGCTGCCAGGCAGGCCCCGGGGACAGCACAATTGCTCGCACACCTCTCCCTCTCCCTCCATCTGCTGGATGTCAGCTGAGAGGAGAGTGCTAGCACTGACACTGATGGAAAGGGGAGTGGGGGGGGGGGAAGTGTCGAGGGAATGCTTCTTCCCTGGCTCTGATCTCCCTTTCTGTGGCTACTGCTCTTCTCTTCTGGTCGAAAAGGCAGTACATGGACCCTGAAATTCTCTCTCTACAAAGACAGCTGGATCCTGGGGAATGATTCTCCTCCTCCTACCCCTAAGAGCAGGGCTGGGGAGAGAAGATGTAGCATGGGCTGCTTCCTGTCCTACTTTCCATCCCTGCTTCCAGCTCCAGGCTGGGATCGCTCAGCTAAAGCACAGCGCACAGCCCCCTGTGTCTACACACCCCTCTCCCAGTGGCCAGACAGTGAGTGGGGCACAATCTGTGCTCCCCTCTCCCAGCTGACTCTCAGCTGAGAGGGGCACAGTCCATGCTGACTTTGATGGAACAGGGGTCAAAGCCAGGTAAGGCTCCTTCACTGGCTGAGCCCCCCTTTCCATCAGCAATAGCACACCCCATTCAGCTAACAGGAATCCCAGAATGGCCGTAGGGCAGCCCAGGGGCAAATATCTAGTGGCCACCATTCAGACAGACAAGTGAATCTGGGGTTGCCAGGGGGCCAATGTGGGGCAGCATTTTATTTGTTATCACCCAGTGTCTTAAAAGAAGGGCTGTCAGAAAACAGCATCACAAACAGTGGCAGTTCCCCCTGCAGGGAGTTATGGGTGGTGCCCCCCAAAGCCCTGCGGGGGGCCACCACCACGGCTTTGTCTTTAACAGTTTTAAAAACAAAAAACCGCGCCGCCGCTTATGACAGCTACAGCAGCCTCTGAGCTGCTGCAGAGGCTGCTGTAGCTGTCACTGAACTCGTTCTCCCTTCGGGGACTCACCCACTCCACTGGGAGAGGGAGTGGGTCCCCAAAGGGACAAAAAGGTTCAGCTGCCCAGCCGCCCAAAGCATTTTCCTATGGAAAATCCGATTTGGGCGGCTGAACTCCTCTGTCCACAGCACGTATGGGATGTGCTGTGGAGGGAGGGGCTATAGCCTTCCATTGCGCTCAATGGGCGCAATGGAAGATCTCACCAGGGCAGTCACGCTGACCGCCCTGGTGAGATAGCTTCGCTCGGGGGACTGAGGAAGGGGGAGTAGCGTGCATGCACGCTTCCTCCCTGCCTCAGTCCCCTGAGAGAGAGTCACCGTGCGCAAGTTCCCACTCCCGCTGTTATTATGCTGTTCGGCTCCCCCCATCCACCTCTCAGAGCAGGGGGGGGCAATGCAGCAGGGCAGGCAGAGCAGGGGGGGGCAATGCAGCAGGGAAGGTGCAGCAGGAGAACGGGACAGAGCAGTCAGAAACTGAGCAGGTAAGCTGACTGAGTGATCCTTCCCTCCCCCACCCTGTACCTGACCTCCCCACCCCCAGGGGGGGAATGGGTGTGAAGGGGGACTCCTTCTCCCATCCCCCCATCACCCCCTAGGCTGAGCCTGTTTCCCCCCCACCCTGCATCCTCCCCACCCTACATCCCACCCCTAGGCTGTCCCCCACACCCACCCCGCACCCACACCCACCCTACATCCCACTCCTAGGCTGTCCCCCC
>QEPC01003730.1:1039392-1068370 GCA_003113815.1 Sphenodon punctatus | reverse complement strand
TTGGCCTGTGAAAGCTGGGGCTGGGCCCTCCCAGGGGGTGGAGCCTCGCTCACCTGCAGGGGATGAGCCCTGCTGTTGCTATGGCGGCTGGGGGCTTCTGGCTGGCTGGGGGCGGAGCCCTGCCGCAATGGCTTCTGGGGGCTTCAGGGGGCGGGCGGGGCTGCTGGGGGCGGGCGGGCAGCCTTGGCCTGTGAAAGCTGGGGCTCCGCTTAAGACTCCAGTATGGGGAAAACCAGGTTCCAACCCTTGGATGCTCGAAATTGTTGAAACTGGGAGAATGCCCAGATGTATGCCTCCCCGGTGCTGGGCGCTAATGAACCTTGCACTGCCTCATACAGCTCTACTGTCCAATGCTCCACTTGTGGGGTGGCATGGCCTTGGGCTCCTCACTGGCTTCTGGCACCAGTTCGCAGAAGCGGTCCATCTGGCAGCAGGAGAGTGCATCGTCTGTGCCGTTGTTTACTTCCGGGACATGCTTAGATGTAAACAAAATGTTGTTATTTAGGCACTGCAACACAAAAGCCCTGACCAGTCCCATTACCCTAGTAGATTTGGAGGACAGGTTGTTAAGGACATGGACCACAGCCAGGTTGTCGCACCAGTACAGAACGGTTCTGTTGGTGAATTCCCCGGGCCACAAATGAACCGTGAGCATGATAGGGTAGATCTCAAGGAAGGTGAGGTCCCAGGTTACTGTTGACTCCACCCATGTTGGGGGCCATGGGGCAGCGCACCACTTTTCCCTGAAGTAGAGACCAAAGCCCAGGGATCTGGCTGCGTCGGACTAGACCTGTAATTCAGCCTCCAACAGCAATTTCTGCCTCCAGAGACTGACCCCATTGAAGGCAGACAAGAAACGGCTCCAAATCAGGAGATCTTATTTATTTATTTATTTATTTATTTGTTTGTTTGTTTGTTTATTTATATGCCGCCCCTTATGCCTACGGCATCTTGGGGCAGCTTCCAACATAAAGTGTCTGCCGCCACCCATACATGGTAGTGGGGGGGGCAGGTTTCCTGGAACCTTAGCGTAAAAGAGATGGGATAGAAAGGCCCGGCCTGGAACCACCACGCGGCAGGCAAAGTTTAGGCTACCCAAGAGGCCCTGCAGTTGGCGCACCATGACTTTGGCACAAGTGAGAAATTGCCTGATCGCCCCGAGGAGGGGAACTAGTTTATCCTTGGGAGGCACGACTCTTCTTTGACCATATCTAGTTCTAACCCCAAGAAGGTAAGCACGGTGACTAGAGCTACTGTTTTTTCCAGGGCAAGGGGGACTCCAAGCTTGTCGGCTATGGCGTGGAATGTGTGGAGTAGCCTGTCACAGTCACCTGTGCCCGCCCTGCCCAGGAACAGGAAGTCATCGATATAATGGATGACGTACCATGACTGCGCCTGGTGGTGGACCAACCAGTTGAGAAGCGAGCTAAAATGTTCAAAGGCCGAGAAGGAGATGGAACACCCCATCGGCATGGCTTTGTCAAAGAAAAAACTTCCTTGAAATTGGAAGCCCAGTAGCTTGAAATCATTTGGGTGGACCAGCAGGAGGCGGAAGGCAGACTTAATGTTGCACTTCACTAGGAGTGCCCCCAGACCGCAGGCCCTGGTCATTTGGACAGCTACATTGAAAGACGCGTAGCGGACAGTACAGAGTTCCTCAGGAATGGCGTCATTGACCGACTCTCCCCTGGGATAGGAGAGATGGTGAATCATGTGGTACTCCCCTGGGATCTTTTTAGGTACGATCCCCAGCGGCAAGACATGCAGCAAGGGGAGACTCAAAAGGGCCGGAGACTCTGCCTTTTGCTATTTCCTTTTGGACCTTGGTGTGCACCAAGTTATCCTTGCCTTGATTTAAGGTTATTTACCCATTTCCAAGGCTTTATCTGGCCTGTGGGGATCCTGAAGCCCTCTCTAAAGCCTTCCACCATGTACTGCACCTCCCCCTGCATAGAGCAGTCATGTAAGGCTCTATCTAAGGCCCTATGTTGTACTGGGGTTGGGGCCCTTGCTCCCACCAGCACCCTGACCCCCTTGGGGGTATTTGGTTGGTGGCTTGTTTCTGGGTTGGGACCTGACCTTGTTGCAGTGGCAGGCTGCATGGTTGCCTGTGCAATGGGAACAGGCATGCCAGAAATGGCAGGGGAAGCAGGGAAAACTCCCCACCCCCATTATATTCCCAATATGTCACCCCTTGGTGGTGGTGGGAAAGCGCCCTTCCGACTGAAAGGGGACATTCACGGATGTCATTCCACCTCTGATCAGGGCATGGCCGCTGTTGGTGTGCGGAATGTTGGTCATGTTGCTCATGCACTCGAGCCATAGGTCCTGGGCATACCTGTCCCACTGGAGCCCGGGGGTTATGGATGCCTGTTTTCAGAAAGCCTCCTCATAACAAAGCCAGGCACTGGGGTTGCCTGTGTTGAAGGCCCTCCGAACTATATCTTGGTACTTAATCAGTTCAGTGGCTCGCTTGGGGGACATCTGCAACATGACGCCCATAAGTACTGAAAAGGCCACCGACCAATTGAACTAATTATGGTCCACCTTGGGCCTCTTAAACTTTTCCTTGTCTTTGCCCTCATCCTTGGAGTTGGGGTCTGGGATGGGGTCACTAAAGAGAAGGGAGAACATATCCATGTATTCTCCCTTCCATATCTTGTCCCTGATGGCCTGCGTTAGGTGAGCCCCAATTGAGGCATTCACTTCCTCATAGCCACCAGCTAACGGGGGAAATCACCTGCACTGTAGGGGAGACCGGCTGGCCCAGTGTGGCATGGTGCCCTGGTTGTGCCCACACTTGAGCCACCTGCCTGCCATACTCACTCCCCCCCCCCATGTGGCTGTGCCCTGTGGTGCCAGGCCGTGAGTGAACCCCACTTGGGTGCCAGAGGCCAACTGGGCGAGTCACAGCACCCAGCATCCAACCCAGCCCAGCCTCTGTTGTGGGGTCGGCTCGTGTGGGCTCTTCCAGCTGCTGCCGGCACAGCACCTGCCGCTGTTGGGCTCCCAGTCCCATGGGTGCGTTTCGTAGCAGCACCTTCCTGGGTTTGGTTGTGGGAACGCACCTTGATGCTAGAGACTGGGCATGTGGGACATTGATGGCTCCAGTTCCGTGTCATGTGCTGGTGCCTCTCTTGGTTGTGAGTGCCTATCGCCATTACTCGCACAGTAGCCTCAAGTGACTCCATCCTCCCAGTGAAGTCCTGCAGCTGCTCTAGGATTGCCCACGATGGATCACTCCTCAGGCAGCACCTGGGAGGCTTTATCTGGCCTGTGGCTGCTGGGGGACAAATTGTACCACCCTCCTCACCATGGTGGGGAGGGGGTGTCTGGCAAGGTCACCTGCTTGGGGGAGTGTGGTCCCTGCATTGCCTGGGTGCTGGGGGGGGCTCGCATCCTGCCTTGGAAGTGGAGGGGTCATCCCTATATCGTGCAGGGGGCCCCAAGTGCCTGTGTGCCCACCTGGGGGTTGGGGGGGGGCTCATCCTGCCATTGGAGGGATCATCCTCCGCCCACAGCTGGGGGGTCCAGAGATCCATCCCTGTTGGGGGATGTGTCCCCACCCAGGGCGGGGAGCGGTGGTGTGACCTCCCTGCTCCCCCTGGGGTGGGTAGCAGACTGGTCAGCCAGGGGGTGTTCCTGGGAGGGCTGGTGTCCTGCCAAGTCCCTCAGGACCCCCCCTCACAACCCCCCATCCTGTGCTTCAGGGAGGCTAAGATTTCCTCAGCCTGCAGCTGTCTCTGTGCCCTACCCCCCACTGGGGGTTCTTATTCAAACACTTGCTCAGTCCCTTACCTCTCCTCCCCATTGTGCCGGGACTGGGTTCCTCACTGGAGCGCTAATGCCTGGTTGTTAGGGGCACTCTCGTTGGGGGGGGACCATTTTGTCACCTCCCCCATTCACTGTGACGACTCTACTGCTGTGCTGCGCCATAGAGAAGCTTACTGCACTCCTTGTAGTGTGTTGTGGAGGGGGCACTTCGGCCGTGAGGCCGGAGCCACGCCACTGCCGCATTTGGGGAAGTTGGAGCTGCAGCTCCTGCTTCCTCCTTCTTCCTCATCTTCAGTGCGACTGGCTTCACCCAGCCACGCCCTAAGATGGTGCCCCACCTTGCAAGACTTTACTTCACGTCATCCAAGCCACTGCCTGACAGTGGGCTCCTGCTTGTCTCCCGCCTCAAGGGAGCGGGGCAAACCGCGATCCATCATAGGCCACCCCCCCAAGGTAAGGGGGGGAGCAGGCAGGGAACAGCGATTCTGTGTACTTTAAGGAAGCCAACTGGCTTGTGAGGATTTATGGTATACAAAGAGTACCTGGTTCCCGTCTTAGTTTCATGACCAGTGTTTAAGTTCCACTTCTTGGATCATGCCTCTGGTGTGATGTCCATTAGAAAATTCCCTTGAGCTGTCTACTTTGAGGGAGGGGGGATGGGGTAGGGGGTGTTGTCCTTGTAGCAATTATTTATTATTTTATTTGACTTTTATATTTTTATATTTTGTATGTATGTCTATTTTACTGTGCTATTTTAGCATTGTACACCACTCCGGGTCTCCAGAGGCAAGAGGAGCAGGATAGAAAAATAACAAAATTAAAATAAATAAATCAAAATTCTCTGATTTTTGGTCTGCATAGTTCTATTACAATTCAGCTTTCAGTGTTCTGGGCTGCCTCATCTTTCATCTTTTGCTGTGAAAGTCTTTTAAAGTCAATCCAGACATCACTGTCTGATGCATATCATAACTTATCCAAAATGTGCAATAATTCCATGATGTAAATGCAATTGCAGTTTTAAAACTGTGCAAGTATATTTGTCAAATCTTATTCATAAAGATCTTGTGATGCAATGATGCCATGCAACATTGTGCAAGTATAGTTTATGGTTTCATATTTTTTCTAGACTAGAGGAAAACTCAATTTTTTTTATATTTTTATACTGCTTATATTTTTTATAATTGTAAGCCACCTCAATTCGTTCTGCAAAAGGGGTGGGGGTAAAAATGGAACAAATAAATAAATAAATAAATATTTTTTAACCTTTCTGCCCCACCATAAGATAGCTAGTTACCTTGCCTTACTTTCCTGCTTTTAAAAAAAAAAAAAAATAGATATGCTGCGAGGCACTCTTACTGCCCTACCTCACTGAAGTATCTTCTGTGGGTGTCATTCCTTGCAATTACAGCACCATCTAGAAATGTTCTTTAGGTACCATGTCTTCCAGCTATAAGCATTAATCCATAAGCATCAGCCCAGGACAATGTAAGGAGTATGGTGGGAGTGGATTCCAGCCTTTTCCATAACTTTATTTCAAACTAGGAACCTCATTTTTTTTTGGGGGGGGGGGAATAGATGTGACAGAAAAGTACTGTACCACTAATATGTAACATGTAAAGTAAAGATGGGCTCAAACTCCTAACACTAACTCTGGGTATTTTCAGAAAAGATGCTACCACGATTAGTCCCAATCTGGGGTAATGGCCGCCACTACACCCCGGAGTAAGCCAGTACCCAAAACAGATACGATAGTGCACATTACCACACTTTGCCCTGAACCACAGTAGCACTTACCACCGACTGGTCCCCTCAATTTTCTGATATCACAACCGGTGATAACTGCTGCGGGTTAGGGCAAAGTGTGGTGAACATCTGGTGGCCACCAAACAGAAGTGAAGGTGGTTGTGACCCCGGGGTGGGGTTAAGTGTGGCAAAATGTGATTAAGTGTGGTAATGTCACTTCTGAAAATACCCTCTGAACACCTCAGAGTTTTAGAACAGTTTAAGTCTGGGTCAGAACATTTTGGTTTGGGCCCAGCTTTGCACAAAAGGCAGATGATAAACACAAAGTTTAAACCCACTTCCAATTGTTTTCACAGCTGTTTCATTTTATCTGCTACCTCTTGGCCTTTCACAGGAGTTTAATTATGACCTCATTGGGCTTTTTATCTTGTTCAACATCTATACCATTAAAATGTTCATTGTATACAGGAAATGAGGCAGAATATCAATCTGTACATCTGTACATATATCCAGGCAATCCAATTTCCCAGTCCACACTTAAACCTCAGGAAGGGATGTCTTTTGAATTTCTAAGAATTAAGTAAGCAAATTAATAAAAAGGAGAAGTCAAATGAAGCTTCACCGTGCTACCAACTTGATTCTAAAATGTGCTTTGGAAGTACTAGAGCTGAAACTACAAACAATTTAGTCCCCCATTTTCGAGTATCACATCAAGTACTCAACGGGCAGATACCTGAAAAATCAGGAACTTCCAGTACCAATTTTTTACTATTCCGATTTCTAATTGGTATATCAGGATGGTAAACCAAAAAATCAGGATGGAAAACAAAAAAATCGGGACCAGAAATTTAAAAATTGTGACTAGTAATTGACTTTCCAGGGCTGGAAATCAACTTTCTGGGATGGAAAATAAAAAAATAGGTGTCAGAAGACAAAAAATTGGTGTGGAAGCTGACATTCCAAGTCCAGAAGTTCACACTGCAGGACACTGAGTACCCAAATCAGGTCGCAGTTGGGTACTGATCAGTACCTGATGTTGTCGGGTCGATTTGGGTACTGGAAATTCATCAGGTATACTTGTTTTGCAGATATTCATTTCAGACCTATCAAGTACACTTAATGTAACATATATGATGTTATGTGAAACAAGGTGAAATCTAAATAAAGGGCTTTATTCTCTCTCTGCCTACTAACTTCCATTAGGGATGAAGTATTTATATCAAGGGAAGTGTCTCCTCCTATTCTACAGACTTACTATTGTTTAAAATAAACTAATATGCTCATAGGGTGTACGTATCCTTTAGCTCCATTACTTACTGTAATGATGTAGTCTAAGGACAACAAATTAGTCATTCTTTTGACTATGAATTTAATTTGCCTAAGGTACCTGTATGCTTAGGGCATCAGGGCAGCTGTTTCATTGTTAGACTGCTTTCCGTTATTGAGTTTTCATAATGATACGCTATAGTCTTGTTTTGTAGGTGGTACTGTGAAGGAAAAGAACTTGAAAATTCACCAGACATTCAAATTATCCAGTCAGGAGATCAACAGTCATTGATTATAGCTGACGCTTTTGAAGAAGACACAGGGCGTTATTCTTGCTTTGCTTCTAACATCTATGGAACAGACTCAACTTCTGCAGAGATTTATGTAGAAGGTAATTGTCAGAATAAATACTAATTATAAGGCATTAAAATAGCAGGATGCATTGTACATATTAGCCACTTGATTTATGTTTTTGCTACACTGTTGATCTAGATGGGAATCAACATTCCAGTTTGGATGGATACATTTTTCTGTTTCACAGTTCCAGGTATTTTGGTTGCTTTTAAAGAAATATTTAATAAGCCCTGATCTTTAAATAAGCTACACCGAGGCAGATCCCACTATATGTCCAGAGCTCTTAGGAAAACTCAGACCAAAAAGGGATGCATCTACACATTTCTTTTCTGGAAAAATGGGAAAGGCAGCCATGGCTCTTATCTTCAAAGCACTTTGCGTTGACAAGCCCTATTCACATTCAGTGTTGCTTGTGACAACAGAAAACTTTTAGGATAGGGGAATAGGTCTCTAATTCTCATTAAGCCCTTTCTGCTGCAATCATTACAAAGACTTGGAGCAATAATTAGAGTTCAGGCAATTAGTATAATTATTTTCAGGAGAGATTTTAAATATGGCTGTAAACTACAAACTCTGTTGTAGTCAGACTTATATTCGTGCTGTTGCATTTAGGTCTGTATAGGTATAGAAGAGTCGGTGCTGTAACAGAACCGAATGTTTGTTCCCTCAGATTTGTTCTGAATGTTTGTTCCCTCAAACTCTTCTCTTCTTGTGTATTATATTTTTCTGTTATCAACCACAATTCATTTAGCTAAAAGTTCTAGATTACAGTGTACAAACCACTGCATTGGTGCTGTAGGAGTCTGTGTGTGAAGTATTAATCGGAGTATGCATAACAAATTAACTATAACACCCCATGAGATGCTTTTACTTTTCCATAGGTGCCTCCTCTTCTGAATCTGAAGGTGAAACTAATAAAGAAGAAATGGATCTGTAAGTTTTGCCTGAATCATCAACTTCCAATTTATCCATCAAATATTTTCTTACTGTAAGAAACACAAAAATGTGTATAATTATTTTTATTTTTTCAGCCTCTGATACTTAAATTGGTATTTTACAAATGGTGTAAATGGCAATTTCAGTAGTATTTATGTTTGCTTTTTACTTAATACTTAAATGATGAGCCTGAAAATTTTAAATGTTAGCTATAAAAATGAAGGAAAATACTGTGAATTTGAATTTGAAATTTAAACTAGCAAACAATTTCATTTACAAAAATAGCCTGACATCTAGATTAAGCAGAGTTATTCAGTTTCCTTAAATGTAAGATCCAGTGTCTGCCTTGTATTATAGTCAAGTCTCTTTTGAGCAGATATGAACAGATGAAATGCCATGCGGTCTTTACTGTGTCACAAAAGAAGATTATTTTGCAAGAAGTCTAAAATCAGAAAATTTATATATAATAGCTACTATCTTGATTTCATTGAAAACTTGGATAGAAAACAGTATTTGACATATACAGGTTTAGAAAGAAGAAATACCCTGAATACTGCGGTAAAAACCTAGAAATGTATTTGTTTCATTTCTTGTGTAAATACCTCCTAATGGGAACTTACGCAGACACAAAACCAGACTGATCACATTTTTAAGTTAATGCTTGTGAAGCAGTTCAGTTTCACAGCAAGAGCAAAAAGGCTGGAACAAACTCAGCAGCATAAGGGATTCATATACATTTTACCAATTTTGATATGAAATATGGACTCACATCCCTGTAAACTTTGCAATGAGATTAAGATACAAACTGAAATATGGCCAATACACTTTGGGTATTTTCAGACGTTACGGGCGGCCGGTTCACCACAGTGAACCACCAGGGGGGGCGAACAGCGCAACCACGCCCGGGGGTTGGAAAATGACCCAAACAGACGTGCCGGGAACGGGACCACGGGCCGGAACCGGGCCGCACCATCGCGGCCCGTGGCAGCACAACAGACGTGCAGCCGAACCCCCGCCGGGCGCTAAACCCCCACAAGGCACCGGGCAGGGGCGGGACACAGACATGGCCGCCTGAGGGCAAACGAAGCCACAAGGCACACAAGGGAACGCCCACACAAGGGAAACGGGAAGGGAGGGGGGAAGAGCGAGAACAGGCTGACAGCCGGCTCACACAGCGGTCCCGCAGCGGGGCACAATGCACGGCCACACGCCCGGGCACACACACACACACACACACACACACACACACACCAGGGAAAGGCCGGGAAGGGGGGGCAGGGGCGCCCGGAACACCCCACCCGGAACACCGGCAGGGACGGGGGGGGCACCACCACGGGGCAAGGCACAGACAGCAGCAACCCCCACCCCCACGCCACCCCAGTCCAGTCCAGTCCAAGGAGGTGCCCCCACAGGAACAGAGGCAGTCTCGGAGGGGGGGGGGGACCCCCGGAGCAAGGCACGTTGGGGGCCCCCAAAGCACAGCGAGGCCGGCGGAGGGGCGCCAGGAGGAGGAGGAAGGGGGCCCCACAGTCAAAGGCTGGCACAGGCAGGGCAGCCGGGTCCAGCGGTGCTCCTCCGCAGCACCAGCGACGCTCAGGCAGCACCCACGGAGTCACGGGGATGGAGGGGGCCCAGGACCACGGCCAGGGGCAGCAGCAAGCAGCGAGGCGGGCGGGAGCTCACCGAGGTGGGGTCCGCAGGTCGGGAGCGGCCAGCGGGGACCAGGCCCCCCCCCGGGCCGGGGCGGGAGCCCACACGGGGGCACCACGCCGGGGGGGGCAGGCCAGCGACGCGGGGCTCACGGGCCGCTGCCGGGGGCCCCGCTGGCCCCAGGGCCCGGGTGGCCCGCCCGGTGGACCAGGTGGGGCCAGTGCAGCATGCCCCGGCGGTACCCCTGCAAGGACATGTAGTGGGCGATCAGGTAGTAGGCCTCGAAGGGATCGGGCATGGTGAGGGCCAGCTGCACATCCACACGCGCCCACACCGCCAACAGGGATGACATCTCCACCGCGGAGGGCTCCGGCACACAGCAGGCAGCAGAAGGGGGCCACGGAAGATGCCCCAGCTCCAGAAGCCGCTGGAACGCCGCCCCACGGGTGCGCTGGTACCCACGGGCCCCGTGAACACAGGAGAAGTAGGTCACGGCCAAGGCAGGGCCACCCTCGGCCAGGCACTCCGAGTAGGCGCCCAGACCACACACCACCAGCGCTGACACGGTCTCCGAGGCGCTCCAGGGCACATGGGCGCACAGCACCTCCGGGATGCGCCCCTCGGGGAAACGAGCCAGCCCCAGGGCCTCCGCATGCAGCCGGCAATCACGGGCGCTCACCACATGGCCAAAGTAACGGAGCCCGGAGCTCAGGCTCTCGTAGGCACCTGCACGGCTCCCCGGCCCGGCCAGGAGCAGCTGCACGGCAGGGGTGTGCCACAGGTCGCACAGAGACATGGTCTCGCGGAAGGCCCAGATATGGGGGGCCCCTTGGGGGCCGGACAGCGGGAGCCCCATGGATGGGCAGCCAGCCATGGTCCAGCACAACAGGGAATGGGACACGGAGCCCGGAGGGCACACAGACTGCCCAGGGCCGGGAGAGGCTCGGCCCGGCCCCCGGGACAGGGAACACGGGCCCGCACCGCAACATTGTAGCACAACAGAGCGAGGCGTGGGGTGCGGGCCCGGCACAGCTGCAGAGAACAACAGCGAGCTCTCTGTCTGCCTAATCGCACCTTCAAGGCCATCCCGCTACAAACAGCGAGGGGAGGGGGCCCGGGGTGCTGGGGGCGGGAGCAGCCGGAACGCACCGGCACAGGGCGCGCGCAGGCCCGCGAGGCCGACCCCCGGGCGGAGCCACCAGCACCGGGCCGCCATAAGCGCTCCCAGCCCCCACCGGGGCCCCAGCACCATGGAGCGCGATAGGGCAGGTGGGAACTGGATGTTCCTCGCGCTCGCGGCTGAGTGGCACCGTGACCACACTGAGCAGCTGTGCCTCCTGACCGAGAGGGTGCACCTGGCCGTCCGCCTGCGCTATGTCCTGGCCCTGCGGGCTGGCGTGCGCCTCCGGGGCCAGCAGGCCCGCAGGAGAGTCCGTGGCCGGCTCAGGGCTCGGCGCCGGGCCTGGGGGGCGTGGCTGGCCGCCTGCCGGAGCCTCACCCGGCCCGCTGCGCTCCGAGGGGCCGCGAGGCGGTTCCGCTGGGCAACGCAGACCCTCCGCCGGGCAGCGCTGCTGGCTATGCCCATAGCGCGGAGCCTATGGGTCACGGAGCGGCCCCAGGCCTGGTGGGAGCGGGCCCAGGCCCACTGGGGGGAGGCCGAGTGGGGGTCCCACTTCCGGATGGGCAAGGCCACCCTGCTGCGCCTAGCGGAGCTCCTCACGCCCTGGCTGGAGCGGCAGCACACCTCCATGCGGGAGCCCATCCCCATGGTCCAGCGGGTGGCCATAGGGGTCTGGGCCCTCGCAACGCCCGACTCCTGCCGCTCCGTGTCCCAGCACTTCGGGGTGGGGCTCAGCACGGTCGCCTGCATCGTGCGGGATGTGTGCGAGGCTGTGGAGGGCGTGCTCCTCGACAGGACCATCCAGCTCCTGGACCAGGGCGCTGTGATGGCTGGCTTCGCGGCCGGGGGCTTCCCGAACTGCATCGGAGCCGTGGACGGCACACACATCGAGATCCTGCGCCCGGCCGCGGGGGAGGCCCTGGAGTATGTGAACCGGCACGGATACTACTCCCTGCACCTGCAGGGGGTGGTGGACCACCGGGCCCGCTTCATAGACATCTACACGGGCAACTCCGGCCGGAGTCACGACGCCAGGATCATGACCATCTCCCCCTTCTATGCCCGCATGTACCGGGGGGACTTCGCGGACATGGGCATGAGGTGGATCGAGGGTGTTCCCATGCCCCCCTGCATCCTGGGGGACCCCGCCTACCCCCTGACCCGCTGGCTGATGAAGGTCTACCCTGTCCCGAGCACCCCTGCGGAGCAGGTATACAATACCCGCCTGTGTGCGAGCCGGACCGTGGTGGAGCGTGCCTTCGGGGCCCTGAAGCAGCGCTGGAGGAGTCTAGCTGGCCGCCTGGACTTCACCGTCCCCACCTCCGCCCTGGTGATCGGTGCCTGCTGCGTTCTGCACAATGTGTGCGAGACCGAGGGGGCGGCCCTGGAGTACCCCGAGCCCCACCGGCCCCCCGGTCCTGTTCCCCTGTACGTGAACGCAGGGAACCCCCGGGAGTACCGGTATGCCAAAAGGATCCGGAACGCCCTTGCAACCCACATCGCCCGGGGGGGCCCGCTGTGAGGGCCTTCCCGCCCCTGGGGGCCCCACCCCCCGTTCCGTGCCCATGCCCCTGTACACGCGGTCCCACAGCCCTGTCCCCCCCACAAACGGGCCGGGGACAACTGTCTCTTTACAACACTTTATTGCCCACACAGTGCACACAATCACCCTGTGCCCCCTCCCCACCCCCGTCCCCGTGACCCCGTCCACCACCCGCCCTCATGTGGCCCTCCCCCTCCCCCCCCTTCCCACCATCCCCCCGCGTTTCCTGGGCCGACCCCTCGTGCGGCCGCTTGGGCCCACCGAGCTCTGGGAGCTCCCCTCCCCCCCACTGTCCGTGTCCCCTGCCGTGTCCTGGGCCGGTCCCGGCCCCGGCAGGGGGCCGGGCGGCGGATGGGCAGCTGTGCCCGGTGCCCCGGTCGCGCCCCGGGGGGGCTGGACCCTCCGGAGGCCCGGGGGCACTGGGAGGCGCATGCGAGGGCCCTGGGGCCGGGGGGGCGCCAGGGGCGGCAGGGCTGGGCCCGGGGGCGCCGAGGGGCCCGGCATGGGGACCTGGGCGGGCAGGGCGCCCGGAGGTGCGCCGGCCATCACGTAGGCACACATGGTGCCCGCATGCAGGAGCAGGGAGGTCCCAATGTCGTGGGACCTGTCCATCTTTGCGCTGTGCTCCCGCACCATGCCCTGTATGTCCTGCCGGAGGCCCCTGAGCAGCCCCTGCTGCCGCTGGTGCTCCCGGCGCTCCCGCCTCCGCTCCAGGCGCACCTCCGCCTCCAGCCGGCGGTCTGTCTCCAGGGCCTTCTCCATGGACCGCTCTATGGCCGCCTCCATGCGGTCCACGGAGGCGATCATGCGCTCCCCCTGTTCCTCCGCCCTGCGGACGATGTCCTCCGCTTGCTCCTCCCTGCGCCTGCGGACCCGCGCCCGGTACTCCCGCATCCGCTGGGCTGGGGCCGCGGCCGGCGGAGGCGCCGCGCGCGGGGGCTGCCCTGTGGAAATGGGCGGGTGGGTCAGTGCAGGGCCCTGTCCCCTAGCGGGGTCGGGTCCCGGGGCCCCCTGCCCCCCCTCCCCCACTGAGGCCAGAGGCCCCCCTGGGCTGGCGCCCGGGGGGCCCTCCCGCAATCCCAGCCCTCCCGCCTTACCTGGGTCCGGCACCTGCTCTCCTGTGCCCTCCGCGGGGGCCTGCACCGTCTCGCTGGCCCGGTCCTGGGGCTCCCCATGTCCTGCGGGCGGGAGAGGGGGGAGCGGGTGAAGGGGGCTGGTTGTGGCCCCTGCAGCAGGGCCCCCACCCCCGCCCCTGCCACCGGCCCCCTGGTCGTGCCCCCCCCTGCCCTGGGGGCCCGCTTACCCTCTATGTCCGTCTCCGAGCCTTCGGAGGCCGGCGCCTCACCCTGGGAGTGCTCCCCCTGGGACCACTGGCTGAGGGTGGTGAAGGTGCCGACCTCCGACTCCGCCTGGCCGGCCCGGCGTTGGGATGTCTCCGGGCTGCTGCTGGGGGGGGGCCTTGGGGCTTCTGCGGGTCCCGGGTGGTCCTCCTGGGGGTGGGGGTCCCCTGAGCTCGTGTCTACCGGGCGGGCGGCGAGGGGAGGGGGTACCTCGGCCCGCTCCCTGCCCTGGACCACAGCGCTGCCCACCAGGCGTGGGGCAACGATGGAGCCCTTCATGTGAAGGATGCGGTCCAGGGCATCGTAGTAGGGGGCGGTGCGGGCCCCGTGGCCGGAGCGGCTGTTATTGTCCTTGAGGGCCTTGTACCCCCTCTTGAGCTCCTTGGCCTTTGAGCGACACTGGTTGACAGTGCGCTCGTGCCCCGCCGCCTCCATGTCGCGCACGATGTCCCGGTAGACATGCTCGTTGCGCTGGTTTATTGCGAGCTCCACCTGGTACTCGAGGGTCCCCCAGATCCGTATGAAGTCCCGGGTCTCCTGGAGGCCCCACTGTCCCCCTCTGTGATAGGCCTTCCTCCGGCTGGGCCCCTGCTGTTCCTCCTCCCGGTGCAGCTCCTGCTGCACCTGCCTGTGCTCCTCCTCCACCTCCTCCTGGGGGTGCGCCTCCAGGGGCCGGGGGCCGGGCTCCTCCTGGGGCTCGTCCGCCCGGGCCGACTTTCGTGTCTGGGGGGGGGAAGGGGGGTGGTTGGTTGCTGGGTGAGGGTGTGGGCCCTCTCGGGGGCCCCCTGCCCCCCTGCCCTCCGCCCGGGGTCCCCCTGCCCCCCTGCCTTCCGCCCGGGGTCCCCCCGGCCCCCTCCACAGGGGGTTCCCCTGTGCCCCCTGTTCCCCTCCCAGTGGGTGCCCTTACCCGTTTCCTGGGTGCCTCCTGTGGGCCTGTTCCAGCCGCTGTCCCCGGGGCGGCGCGACCCGGCTTCAGCTGTGGGTTTTGTTCCCGGGGCGCCTCCCTGGTCGGGTGCTCCTGTGTGCGCCCCTCCTGCCCCTGTGCCTCCTCCGCCTGCATCGCTGGGCCTGGCTGCACGTCCTCCGCCTCCTGTCCCGCCGCTGTCGCTGTTAGTGCCTCCGCTCTCTTCCGCTTCCCTCCTCGCTCCATCCCGCCACGCTTGCTTGCTGCTGCTCTCGCTTTAAATCTCCCTCATTTCCCTTGGCCAAGACTGTGATAGGGAGCAGAGGGGGAGGGGTCACAGAGTGTGGGAGAGGCAGGGCCTCTGCCTCTTCCGCTTCCCTCCTCGCTCCATCCCGCCACGCTTGCTTGCTGCTGCTCTCGCTTTAAATCTCCCTCATTTCCCTTGGCCAAGACTGTGATAGGGAGCAGAGGGGGAGGGGTCACAGAGTGTGGGAGAGGCAGGGCCTCTGCCTCTCCCTCACTCCTGCTGGCCCCCTCCACTGCATGTTAGTTGGAGTTGGCCGGGGGCCCCACACACGGGGACCCCCGCTCTTGGCCACTGTCAGGCCGGAAGCTGGGGACCCCGAGTGCAGACCCCTCCAGGAGCAGGGCCCTGGGTGGCTGCCCCGAGCCGCCCTGTGGTAGGGCCACCCTGCCCAGGTTAAGGCTCACCCACCTGGACTAATCTGGGCTAATGTGCACCCTCCTGTCTGTTAGGTCCCACCCAGCCCAGCCGTGAGGCAAGGTCCAAGGTTCAGGTCTGGAGGCGCGTGCTCACTCCAGTAGCCAAACAACTGACTGGGGGTGCCTGGGGGAGTACGCTCACCCCGCCCTGAATGCATGTGTCAAACAGCTAACTGGGCAAGCCTGGAGTTATTCCAGGCCTCTGATCAGCTGTTCAGTACGCGCACCTGGGCCAGGTGAACGCACTCCTCCAGGCCCCCCGATTGGCAGATTGGCAGCAGTCCCTTACAGGAGACTTGTGATGGCATCCCCCTCTCCCATTCCCGGGGGGGCGGGCTGCTCATTTGAAGTGCCCTCCTCACCGACTCAAGGATTGGAAGCTGTTGTCGCCCTCTGGCCAGGGAATCTGGCTCGCCCCATCTCATTTGTTTTCACCTGTAGATTACAACCCAAGAACTGGCTACTACATGATAGATTTTAACATATATGATTGATAATTTAATTTAATTTATTTATTTATATTTATATCTCACCTTTTTCCAAGAACTCAAGAAGGCTTGCAATATAATTAAAAGACAATACAAAGTCATAAGATCTTCTACAAACCGTAGTCCCCAAAAACCTATACCAATCCCCACTCCCCCATCCCTCATGCACAGGAGTTCCTCACCACCAACTCACTCCTCCATCTCTCACCTTGGGAAATCCCACCCCCATTCCCCAGTCCATACTTCCCATTTTCAACAGGAGGTTGTGGTGATACCAAAATTTCCTCCCACCCTGCCATTACCAGCCCAAACCTTCAAAGTCTCATTAAAACACAAAATATTTTCTAGTTATTACTCCCAATTACATAGAAACAACAATTAAACCATTACCCAGAAGTCCCTCTATCCTCACCTCTGCCACTGTCGATTGACAACGCCCGAAGGCACCCTTTGGCATTGCTTCAGGCAAAGCAACATCTTTAAAGGCAACAAGACTGTGGGGTCCCCTCTGCTGGCCAGGGTATCCAGCTCAGTGACCAAGATCAGCTTTATGCCTCCCCACTCCTTTACAGTTTCCAAGAGCCACTGGCTCAACATAGTCCTTAACATAGGCCCCACTGGCAAGGCAGGCACAGTCCCTCCTGGCCAGATTCTCAAGTCCTTCCCAGTCTATTCCTCCTGGTCAGGCACCATTCTTCCTGAAGCCAAGCTCACCCAGGGACAGCTCCTGACTCAGCCCTTGTGAGGCAGAGCCCCTCCTGGCTCTTGCTTCTCCTCTCTATCTCCCTGGTAAGCTCCCATATCTTTCTTTTATATCTTCAGCTCCAAGTCTGGCCTAGCCACACCCATGCTCAGCTGGCCCCAGTTAGCCACTCAGCTTCCAGGGGCCAGGACCTGTGATCTCTTAGACACTATCCTCTTTTGGCCTGGTACCTGCACTTCTCCTTAGCTACTAGTATGGTTCAATCCTATAGTAGCAGGTAGTGCCCGTGCCTTTCAGGCCAGCACTACCACCTTAAAGGGTCCGGCAATGCAGCCTGTCCATTTGGATGTCCAGGTGGTGGCTGTAGCAAGGAGCGCTTTTTGCCAGTTACATCTGGTACGGCGGCTTTGACTGTATATCTCAGACTCCGACCTGGCCACCATCATCCATGCCTTCATCACCTCAAGATTGGACTACTGTAATGCGCTCTACGTGGAGCTACCCTTGGTGATGATTCAGAGTCTGCAGCTTGTGCAGAACATGGCAGCCCGCCTCCTTACAGGGGCGGGACGCCAGGAACACATAACACCAGTGCTTTCATTGCTTCACTGGCTGCCTATAGTCTTCCAGGCCCGAATCAAGGTGTTGGTTCTTACCTATAAAGCCCTACACAGTCTAGGCCCTACTTACGTGCAGGACCGCCTCATTCCCCGGGTTCTGGATTGGCCCCTGCAGTCGGCTGGGAGCGCCTTTCTCGAGGTCCCCGAGTTTCTCAGGTGGCAACTATGGAGAAGGATTTCTTAGTGGCTGCTCTGAGGCTGTGGAACTCCCTCCCAGTGGAGGTCTGTCTGTCCCCGGACCTTTCCTCCTCCCACCGAAAATGTAAGACCTGGCTGTTCAACCAGGCCTTTGGCAGGGGAGATGGGTAGGGGTGGGGGAGTTGGATTGGGATTGGGTTTTTTAGATCCACTGGATTGTATTGGTATTTCTATTTTATATTGTGACTGGTTTTATATGTATTTTTATTATTTTAGTAATTTATTTGTAAGTTGTCGTAGGCAGGATGGGTGCGGGATACTAAATGTCTTAAATAAATATTACAGGGACAGCTGCAAGGATCCTGCAGCAGTGATAGCCTGCTCCCCCAGCCAGCCTTTGCCTTAGATGTTGAACATTTGTTCTTCATTGTTACAGAAGATAGAAGAGGAAATGGACTTAAAATGCAGTAATGTAGATTTCAGATCATTATTAAGAGAAACTTCCTAATTGTAAGAACTGTTGGGCAATGGAACTGTTTTCCAAGGAACGTTGTGGAATCTCCTTCATTTAATGTTTTCAAAACCCAGCTAGAAAGGCATCTCTTTGTGACGCTGTAGGCACATGGTATCCTGCCTTGGAGCAGGGGGGTTGGACTAGGCAATCTTTTGGGGACTTTCCTATCCTATATAGTTCCATGATTCTATATAGTTCAGTCCATGAAGAACAAGGTTTCAAATAGATGTCACACAGAAATGTGCAGACTCACACTGAAGACTTGGCATAGGAGTGCATCCTCCAGGACACCGTACGCTACTGTCATCTAAACATAGAAACACACTTAGTCAATCTTTGTCTTTTTACTTTTTTGTCTTTTACAGGGTCCAGAAACCAGTTAGTGACTCTTCAAATGCATCACCCCCTACTGCTAACACACCAGTCAGCCAACAAGAGCCGCCCAAGCCACAGTCTCCTATGGTTCAGCCTATGTCAATACCAGTCCATCACGTGAGCGAATAATGTTATATAATCTATTTTAAGGGGGGGGGGGGGAATCTTTTAAAAGTGTGTTCTGGACAGCTCATTCTATATAGCAGAGGGCACCTGTATATGTATTTATATAAGTTCATTAGTTTCTTCATAGGTGCCAGGTTTTCACTTTTGGGGGGCAGGCAGGGGAACTGTATTGATGTATAATGGCAGGGCAGAGTGAGGCATTGTCACAGCTGAAATGGGTTCAGTAAACATACATAAGATAAACAAAATGTCAGACTATGTTACTTATGCCTATTGTTTTGCTATTGCAAACCCATCACATGCATACCCTTCTCAAACTCTGTGGGATTTGGGAGGGGATAAAGTTGATCTCCCCTTCCCTACCATCACCAGATGATAACCTCTCACTTGGGGTTCTGGGTCAAACCTCTCAATCCCTGCACTCTGAAATAAGAGCTAGTGACACTAAACATAAAGGACAAGACACTTTGGAAGTACATTATTTACATAAAATTGCATTATTTGTCTGAAGTTATGCAAATTTAAGAGAGCCCTTTACCTTTCTTGGAGGCTGAGCTGAATAAACCAGACTTGTACCTATGTCTTTCTAGGTTTTGTTTCAAAGCTCTGTAACAACAAACTCACATCCCAAGTGACCTCAACCATGTGCATAGGCCCTGATCCAAGGTTCACGCATGCAGACCATAGAGTGTGTGTGTGTGCATGGTGCCTTGGACAAAGTCCCCCATCGCCCAACCATATCACCACCTGCATCTACTGCTGAAGCCCTGACTCTCCTTCTCCTGGGTGGTAGCGCAGTCAGAAGGCAAGGGACTTTGCCAGGGGACCATGCATACACACACTGTAACTTTGGTAGCTTTGGTCTGCATGCGCATGACCCTAGGATCTAGACACTTCTCCGCCTGTGTAGCTCCTCTGATGGATGAGATTGTGTGGTTTTTCAGCCTTAAGTTTAGGACATAATTCAACCACTAGAGAAAGACTCTCCTTATTGCCCAATACGCTAAACTGCTATCTGTACGGTTGCCATAATGGTATCATTAGTGTAGCTGAGTAACTAAGCTTTGCAGCTGTCATATCAAATATTCTGGGTTTTAGTTTGCTCTGTACCCCAGTATGTTGTCTCTGTTAGCTTCTTTTAAAAAACTGAAGGAACAGCTCCTACTTTTTCACCTAAAAGTACAGCACATTGAGATTAAAAAGTGTGAATCTGGATAAGTGAGATTCACATTCCCTTCCACCCATCCTGCCCCCTGACAGTACTCCACATGACAGTATTTTGCACCTACTGTCCAGAACTTTGGAATAGCTCCCCAAATTCCTGAAGATATGGGATGTTGCATCTAGTGGTTTATTTCAGTGGCCATGCCCACTACACAATCAGTCCTGTACACTGGGGTTCTTTCAGGTACTCACAGCCTGGCCAGGAACTCTAATACAGACAGTTAATCAACCAAACCCTTCCATCAGGCCACTCACCCCAGGCTTTTTCCCAGCCTCAAGCCATCACCAATTCACTCTCTTTTGCCAGGTTTTTTTAGCAGGCTTTTAGCCTCTGCCATGTTGGATTATTCATTTCCCAGCAGGGTCACTTCCATTCATTTCTGACCATGCCTTCCTAGCTGCCTGCTAGCATGCTAGGACTTCTTGAAACTCTCAAGTGGCTGAGGGAGCCAACTCAGATGCAATTTTGCTGTTGTTGTATATTCCAAATGAGCTCATCTGTTCCCCTCTTATAAAGCCAAACAAGACTTTGGTGCCATTCATTAGCCCACTACTTGCAGGCAGTTAAGTAATTTAACCTGTCTCTCCCTGACTGGGCTTAACCTCAAGCACCAGTGATAGGATCGCCCTATTGCAGATTTTTTTCCTGATTAACATCAAATAATTGAAATGTTTTTCTCCTTGGTTTTGTTGATGAGGGTAGAATATTTGCCTCAAAAGAACATTGTTTCCCTCTTTACAGGAGGTTTCTAACCAAGTTGTTTAAATCAGAAAGTTGTGAACAGTTGAATTCCTGATGAGTAATTACTGTACATGTACAATATGATCCTCAGAGCACTCTGGAACAAGCCCCCTATCAGGCAGATAGTTTAACAACATACTGTATTATATGTATGTAACGGCTTGGAACATTTCTGTTAAATAGAGTAGTGGCATGTTGATTGCTCAGCTAGTTTCTGTATTTTATGGTCCTGGTGCACTACAGTGGATCCTATTCTGCTTTCATGTATGGTGATGCATATCTGCAGTACATTAGTGTCAATGTTGTTACTGTGAATGTATGCCACAGTAACTGAAAGTTGAATTTATTCCTGTAAGATCATTGGAAATAAGCTGATATACTGATCTGTGATGCAGGAAAAACATCATTTTTGTTCTTGATTGTTCACAAGTGATTGCTTTTGAAATTTGGATGCCTTGTTTTTCTAGTGATAGTGAAAATTTAGTTCTGCAGATTTTGGGCTGCTGAAATGCAGTGAGAATACCTCACACAAGTTATATAATGAGAATTAGAAAACTTTCCCAGCAATAGGATGCTTTAATTTTGTTTCTATCAACTCAGATAAGTACAATTGGTGAGAACATATTCTGTGTCTGTGAATCTGTTTGCATTTGGCACTGTTGGGGGGGAAGGTGGGTTTGTTGGGGGCTGTGGGGGGAGGGTGGCTGCGGGGCACTGTTGGGGGGTGGGAAGGGAATGGGGTGGGTTTGTAGGGGGCTGTGGGGGGAGGATGGGGGGCAATCTCTTCACTCACCAGGCTGAGTCTGCTGTCTCCGGGCGCCGGCGCTCACCTGCTGCTTCGGATCCAATGGCTAGGCGGAGAGGGGAGGGTTTTTTTTCTTTTAAATTGCCCACGTGTCCCCAGTGAGCCAGGAGGACGCGTGGGCAATTTTTTTTTTTTTTTTAAAAACAGCCCTTAGTTCCCTGCGCTGCAGGGGGCGGGGAGCGGCAAGGCTGCAGCATGCTCTTCAAGACTTGAAGAGCATGCTGCAGCCTTGCCGCTCCCCCCCAGCAGTGCAGGGAAGCGGCAGCGTGGGGAACTAAGGAAGGCGCGTGGGCTTTGAGCGGGGAGGAGCGCGTGCATGCGCGCTGCTCCCTACCTAGTCCCCACCAAGCTATAGTATCTCGCCAGGGCTGTCAGCCCAACCACCCTGACGAGATCTTCCATTGCGCCCATTGAGCGCAATGGAAGGCTCAGCCCCCTCCCTCCACAGCACGTCCCATACGTGCTGTGGACAGAGGAGCTCAGCCGCCCCAATCGCGTTTTCCAATAGGAAAACGCTTTGGGCGGCTGAGCTGCTGAACCTTTTTGTCCCTTCGGGGACCCACTCCCTCTCCCAGTGGAGTGGGTGGGTCCCCGAAGGGAGAACAGGTTCAGTGACAGCTACAGCAGCCTCGGCAGCAGCTCAGAGGCTGCTGTAGCTGTCATAAACGGCAGCGCAGTTTTTGTTTTTTTGTTTTTTTTAAACTAAAGCCGCTGCGGTCCCCCTGCAGGGCTTTGGGGGGCAACGCCCATAACGCCCTGCAGGAGGAGCCGCGCCTGCTACTAGTCCTGAGTACATGTGGAAGTCTCACTTCTCTTCAGTGGGAATCATAGGGTACAGCCACACAAGCTAGGACTGGCCTGATCCCCTCCCCAGCCCAGGCAATCGCAGCTGCCACACTTTGGGTGGGCAAGGACAGCAAGCCATACAAGCTGCCCCCCTCTCCCCCCAGGCAACCTGGGCAGGTGAGCCACTGTCAGCAGTCCTGACCAATCCAGAGGTATTAATCCAAGAACAGGCCGAACCATCTGTCCCCCTCCCTCCTCCGTGCACAGAAATTGGATGGGCCACCATCACAAGTCCCACCATGCTCCCGGGGTGGGCAGAGGAGCCGGGCAGGCGCTCATCCCCCCGCCGCCTGCCTGCCTACTATCCCACCCCCTGCTGCAACACAGATGCACACAAACATCAAACTAAGCTCTCAGTTCTGTGGTGCCAGCAGACTTCACCACGGGGCAGGGCTGCATATGACCAGCCTGACAGGAGGCAGCCTGTTATTCCACAATAGCCCAGGTGGGACTATGGTAGCCTGCAATGCATCACCAGCCTTCTTCGATGGATGTGTCACGTAGCAACTGGCCACCTGCCCTGGGGCGGACGTGGGTGAATGCTTGATGGCTGCCGACCTGACGGTCAGCTGCATCATGGGTTAATGTGGGATAAGGTCACCCAATGTGGATTGCCCTTAGCTCTAGTGTAGTCACACCAACTGTCAATGGGATCACAACCTGTTTGATGTTTGGGGCACTTTGCATGTCTTTGCTGCTGTCAGGGATCACAAATTATATTTAAGTCTCAAAATTTTGGGAAGCAGTGGGTTATTTGAAGTGTGGCTAAGAGGGAGCCAGCTTAAATGCAATTTTGCTGTTTTATATTCCAGATGTTTTAGCTAATCAGATGGCTGAGTTGTACCTGACCAGCATAGAGAGGGTGACAGGAGAGTAAGGACAGTATGATGCAACAACTTGAGGGCACTCCATAGAATTAACTGTCTTCAGCTAAATAAATTCCTCAGCGTCAGAATTTATTTAGCCTAATGAATAGTTATTTTCCCTTATTGTATATAAATGTTTGAAATGTTAATAAATCTTCCCTTGCAGTCTACTCCCAAGTGATTGCTGATAGACAGGCAGGCAGGCAGGTACAGGCAGGCAGACATTTCTGACTTGTTACATGCCTGAATAAGGGCTTTAGTTGTCCTGAAAGCTTGCATACTCTCACCAACAGAAGTTGGTCCAATAAAAGATATCATCTGAACTGCTTTGACTTTTCAAGAGACTCCATTTGAAACATGTGAGGTATAACATTTCTGTTACAAATTGCAAATATCCACTTTCATACCTAAGCTTCACCACTGGATGTTCCTTACCCTACAGAGTCAAAGTCCCACTAAATATTTACAAGGATTGGATGGAAGACCCATAATAGCTGCTCCAGTGTTTACAAAGGTAACTTGCTTTTATGACGTTTCAAAACTTTAAAAGTCAACTAGATTTTTTAACCCATACATTGATTAAAACTTTTGTTTCATACTTTTCCATACAGTAAAAAGTCTATAGTATTATAGTCTTTCCAAGACATCTGCCACTTTGAGAAATAGTAATCAACTTTACTTCCAGAAGCATTAAAGCAATTTACTGATCTTTTTATATTTTAGATGCTGCAGGATATATCCGCTTCTGAGGGTCAACTGGTTGTCTTTGAATGCCGAGTGAAAGGAGCTCCTTCTCCAAAGGTTGAATGGTACAGGGAAGGGACATTGATAGACGATTCTCCAGATTTCAGAATACTACAAAAGAGTATGTTGTTTTGGATACAGTATTTTAACATCTGTTGTATTTATTTATTCATTCATTCATTCATTCAGCCATTCAATCCATTATATGCAATCCTTCCTCTAAGGCTAAGGGTGGCTGTATTGCAGACATTTATGGAGAAAAGCGAATGTATTTGCAATTACATTCTCTGGCTACAATATATAGGGCTAGAGTCATTTCTGAATTATACTGGCAGTACAGAGACCTCGGCAGCAAAAAGGAGTGGTTCATAGTACCCGCAAGCACCTTACCTCATGGATCCCACCCACAGACAGCTAGTGTTGTCCCCACAACTGGATTGTGCTTGACAGGAGGGCATGGTCAAGGGGATATATTTATTCAGTGCATCCCCTTACTAGCCTCCATCTGCAATTTAAAGCCTCTGATCCATAGCAGAATTATAATTGTGAGTGAACTTACAAGCTTCCATTTTTAAAATATGGCACACTTATTTCTGCTGTTACTAAAGAGCTAATTGAAACAATACCCTGTAATTGCTAACACATAAACAGCAGGCCAAGTAAAAAGCACATGAGAGCAATGATGAATAATAGGATGTTTCTGTCATAACTTCAGTTCACTGGTGCAAACCACTATTGTAGATGCACTGCAACAATGGGTGTCTTCAGATGGATACCTGCTCCACTCCTGCTCTGTCCCACCCCTGGGTGGCCCATCCATGTAGATGGGGGGCAACCTGGGGTAAGGCGGAGCAGGCTCCAGGCCAGAACATCCCAGAGCACTGTGAGCGGAGTGGACCCCCTGAACCCGGAGCATTGGTCAGGGGCAGAGCAGCAGTCTGTCTAAAGAATGGACGACTGCTGCAGCTTCACTCCCAGCTGTGGGTTGCCCCAGCAACTGCCATAGAACTGCGAGCGGCAGGCCGGCAGCCAAGAGCAGCTGCCGATCTGCCCGCAGCTCTATGGCACGGGGAAAGGGGGTGCGTGTGAATGAACTGCAGTCTGCAGTGGCAGGCTCCATTTAAGTCCACCACCACTAGAACAGACCCAGGTGTGGGCCCCACAGAGCGGACCTGGGAGTAGCTACCCCGTGGTCCATCTAAAAACACCTAGTGTAAAGGACAACTCATGCAGTTTATTGCAGTGTAAACAGAGGCAAATCACTCTGAAGCAAGAATTTAATTTAATTAATTAATTTGTTTGTTTATTTATTTCTCCACCCTCAAGGCCTCAGGGCAGGTAACAGCACAACACAAAAATGAATATGAAAATAACAGAAAATAAATGTAAAAATAAAATCCAATATAAAACCGTTCTTCCCCCACCCATCCAAAAAAACCAACAACAACAGAAACCACTGCTACTGTGTTTTTATGCTAGACACTTGTCCTGGTGTAGCTATATTGTCTACTAAAGCTTTTGCATTGTCAAATCTAGAGAAATCAGGGCTTACATTAGAATTTCATCCTCCACCACTGAAGTCAATGGGAGTTTCGCCATTGACTTCAATGGGTGGAAGATGGACCCTTAATAATATAATAGGAGGACTTTGAAACAAGATGGGATTTGAAGATAGTATTTTACTAGTGTCAGCCAGCACAAAGCAGGAGGAGGGACCCAATGAATTTACTCTTCTACTTACATTTAATAGTCTGTGTGTGTGCGTACGCGTTAAAGATCAACGAACCACTAATACACCCACACCCACTAAAGGACATATTACAGTGGAGAAGACGGTCCTCCTTCAAGTGGGGCTCCATCCATTCACACCAACAGGATTGTGCCTGCACAGATTAGCTTCAGGAACCTCCTTGAAGCAGTTCTCCAGCTGTACTCCAAGGCCCCTTCCCTTGCATCTTGCACCATCGACGAGCTCCTCGCAAGGCTATAAATAGGAAGGGCAGAGCGCAGTACACCTCAGTTCCTTCCAACCACCACAGTGATTGGTAGTTAGGGACTGCCTTCGGTTTGCCTCAGAAACCATTTTTAGCTGTTTAGATCTCCCTTTTTTCTTGTAAATAGTTTTTGTTTTTACTTACCTTTATTTCCATTTTTTTTTTAAGAGAGAGAGAGAGAGAGAGAGAAGAAAGTTCTTAATTCTTCACATTCCCTAAAGGGGGACTAGCCCCACGGGCTGCACCAATGGTGTCTGCCAGTAATAAAGGAGGGTTTTAAAAATGTGACACCTGTACAACCTCCATCCCCATCATAGATCCACACCAGTGTCTTGTATGCCTCAGTTTGTGCTTGTGCGTGTCTCTCTGGCACAGCTATTAAAGACAGAAAGATGTGCCATCATGTTATCTAAAAGGATGCTTGAGTCAGCTCACCCGGTACCAGAAAAGATTGAGCAACCTACTCCTTCTTCCTTGGGAAACCCGACACTGTTGGCTCCAGAGTAGGGTCCTGTCAGCACTAATATCTCTCCATCACACCCAGTGCATTCCTTCACAGCACCGAGAACAACATTCTTATCGGCACCAGGAAAGCTAAAGAAGCTTAAGTTCATTATCTCATCTCCAGTCCTTAAAAGAATCTTAAAGTCCAGTCAACCAAAAAAGAAGAGAGAAATCACCTGAAGAGGAAACATCTTCTAAAAAACATAAAAAGAAAACAGATTCCACCAGACTCCAACCCACACAGGGACAGAGTCTATTTCAGTTAATGGGTCACCACAAACTCCAATATCAATCCCTGATACTCCCTCCGGAACCCCAAAAGGGAATTATGTTGAGTCTACTATTTTTTCACCTCATTCCTCTTATTTGGATACAGACGAATCTGCACATGACATCCCTATCCACCCTCATTGCCCCACTGGACTCCCCCCACCCCCTTACAGGGAGAAAGAGGTGACTGACACCGAGCTCACAGTCAGCTTACATTTTGCCTTATGGACCCCACTCCACAACATACTCTCCAACTTGGATGCAAGGGCAGGAACTATGGGTTCCTTGGATGTACTGGCCATCACTGAGAAACTAACATCTGTGGGATTTTCCATATTAGCCTCTGTATCAACAGTTTTATCCTCCACAGCCACCCTCAAAACTTGGAGAAAAGCTCCCTCCACTTCTCTTGGGAGGGCACCAACCCATACTCCATTGCCTGCACCTATCATGCGTACTGGAGTGTTTACCTCTGTACAGCAGTCCCAAACTCTACTCACTACAACTTTGAAATCTATACTGGGATCATCAAAGTCAATTGTGCACCCCACAAACATAACCACAGACACTTCAATAGTGGTAATTTTGGTAATTCAGGCACCAGTTTCCTCTGCACCAGCCACAACCTTGGTACCAACGATGTCTCTAGCACCATCACATCTCTCTACAGTACTGGTGCCACCAATCTTGACTACAGTTTTAATTCCATTGGTACCATGTATACCAGTTACATCCTCTTCCACTATGGTACTGCAAGCCCCTTAGGAAGTAATTCCTGTAATGATACCAAACATTGTAAATAATACAGCTGTAGTCCCCTTTACTCCTTCGATACCCATTAAGACCAAGACACTTATGGAAGATCAGCAGTCTCCAACGAAGCAGGCACTCCCAAAAAAGAAATCACCTCATTCAAAGCTGGACATTGCAACTTCTCATAAGGACATGTCAACAGCTTCCACAGACACATCAAACACTAGCTCTACAGAGTCTGCTATCCTCTTTCTCTGATAACGTTTCTGTCCCCGTCCCTGTCCAGACCTCTACTTCAAAGGATCATAAGAAATTCCAATCCAGTAAAATGGTGACTGCCCTCACTCTAAAAATGGTTCCTGATGAGGAAGAAGAGGAGGACTCCATTCATAACATTTTACATAAACATGCACCTACCAAGGTAATACTGCTTTTGTCTAAAAACCTGTGAAAAATTCAAGAGCTCACTGGAAAACTCCTTCAACATTACCAATTGACTCTAAAAATAAGTTCATTTTATTTTATACCACCAGAGGACCATGAAAAGTTTATGAAGCATCCAACACCTAATTTGATGATCATACAAGCTTCTACAGAGAAACAACAGAGTAAATAAACTGAGACTTCACCAATGGACAGGGAAGATAATAAAATAGATATATTTGGCAATATACCTTCTCAACTGCCACTATGATTTTAAGGGCATGCAACTATGGCCCTTTTTACACAGGCGGCACCCATGCATGAACACCAAGAAATCTGGGAGTTCATGCATGGGTGAGTCTCGTGTAAAATCCATGGCAAGTGGGGGTGGATGTGGTGCGTGCGCGCTTCCACGAACACACATGCACACCCACCTCCACCCATCACCCATGCATGGAGCAACCAGCAAAGACAGCAGCAAAGGCGCCCGTCTACAGCCTCCCCCCATCCACTGCACACTAACCAATGTAAACACCGACCCGTCTGTGCAGCGGCACGTGTAAAAAGGGCCTAAGTGTCTGCTATGTTGACATACCATCTCCTGTGGGAAATGTTGACACCTATCCTGCAACACCTCCCACCAAAAGCTAAACAACAAGCAGATATAAAATATAGGCAGAGGGCCTCTATCTGGTTGAGTCACAATTAGTGACGACACACATAACTGACTCTGCTGCATGGGCAATTGCGAATGGCATCGCCATAAGAAGGCATGTGTGCCTGTGCGCCACAGCATTAGCTTTCCAAAACAGAAACCAAATTGAAAACCTACCTTTCAATGAAAAAGGCTTGTTTGCATCTAATGCCAATAAAGTCCTTGCTAAATCAAGGACACTAGAAGAACAGCTATGGCCTTAGCTTTAACAAAACTCAAAGAACTACAACACTCAAAGACTTAGCAAAACTCAAAGACTTACAACACCACTCCTTCTTATAGGTCTGGGAGATACTCTGTTGGGTATGCACAACAAACTTGGAGGTGTTTTTCTCCATCTACATTAGGGATGGGCAAACAGATCGAGGTTCGGGTTTGGCTGCATTCGGTTTGGCTGCGTTCTGTTCGGCTGCGTTCTGTTCGGCTGCGTTCGGTTAGTTCGCCAGGTTCAGGTTCGGCTGTTCGGTTCAGCCGTTCAATTCGGCCATACTGCCGTTCTGTTCAGCCGTTCGGCTGTTCGGTTTGGCCGTTCAGGAAATGTTATGGGTGGTTTTTTTGTTTTTTTATATGGTTTTTAATTGGGTTTTATATGGTTTTCTTTTGTTTTTTATTTGGGTTTTTTGTTTCTATATGGGGTTTTTTTATTTATTTATTTTATCTAGCATTATATCTATCTATCTATCTATCTACACTAAATCTAACTGCTATTAACTATTCTAAATGCTATGAACTAAATGGATTATCTAATAAGTACACAGGCCTACTCCTACAAACA
>QEPC01003730.1:1017251-1038150 GCA_003113815.1 Sphenodon punctatus | reverse complement strand
GGTTTAAGTTTCATTTCAGTACAAAACTGAAATGAAACTTAAAGCAATCTAATAATCCTACTCAACGCCTGCTGTTCAGGAACAGTGACTAGCTCAGAAGGTGTTGGGAAGGGGGGAGGCAGATAGTTTCATTTCTTGCAAGTCTCTCCACCCCTAGTGCCTGGAAGTCTGCTCCTCAGTGACTAGTATTACCCCTCCCTGTCACCTTACAGTGAACCTTTTTTTGCCACCCGAACTCACCCGAACGCGATATGAACTGACCGAACTGTTCAGCCATTTCGCCATTCAGTGTTTGGTTCTGTTCAGTATGTTTGGGTTCAGGTTCGCGTTTGGTCATCCGAACAGGCCGAGTTCGGGCCGAACTCCGAACTTCCAAACCGCATTCGCCCATCCCTACCCAGAACCATGTTCTCCAAATTTAATTACTTTTCATTTTAGACTATTCTGTTATCTGCAAGTATGGTCTCTTATTACATCAGACAAATGGGTTCTTGAGATCACAGAAAGAGGATATGCCATCCAATTCCAGTCCTTTCCTAACCCCAAATCTCCTTCCCTGTACCTCCTTAGGGACTCATCTCACAGGGCAATTTTAGCACAAGAGGTACAAACTCTTCTGAATAAAGTAGCTATAAAGGAAGTTCCTAAAATGTTTAGGGGGAAAAGGTTTTACTCTAGATACTTTTTAGTTCCCAGATGAGATGGGGGCCCTAGATTCATATTAGACTTCAGGTACCTCAGTAAACTTATTCGACCTTTCAAATTCAGGATGGTAACACTGGCAAAAAATTTACCCTGTTTTCATACAGTAGTATGTTTCACAGCTCTCAATTTACAAGATACTATTTCCATATTAACATTTGCGTAATGTCCCTAGTTCAATTATACATGCAGAAATGACCACACCATCAGTGTATAGTAGAGCTACTATTAGAGCTCTAAAATTTTGGTCTGGAATTCATAATTTGAGTTCTGATCGACTGCCTTATCTTTGCCTTAAAGAGCAGTCAGATTTTCTGGGTACTGGTACTTATTCATGACTGAAGATAATAAATACTCTACTTACAAGTCTGGGCCTCTCTTCTTCATTTCTGCTTGAGAAATTGCATGCCCTGAGAAGATCTATTATTAAGCAGAGAGTATTGAATATGGCCTGGCAGGAACAAACAGTTGATCACAGAAAATAGCCTTATGGTATCCAGAGCTGAAATCAGTTTGCCAAATGGAAAGTTATCTGGTACAACTGTCCAAACCCTCCTTAAGGAGATCCTATACCTTGCTTAGATTTCAATTATTTGATTCAGCTGTGCTTCATGGACATTGCCAAAAAGCCCCTTATACTCAATGCTTATGTCCTTGTGGCTCTGGGAAAGTAGAGGAAATAATTCATGTTTTATTTAATTGTACATTTTATAATGAATTGAGGTTGCAATGGGTTATGCTACTGCTAGTAGATAGACATTTTCTTCCAATTCCTTATAAAGTGAAATTGCTTTTATAATCAAAGAACCCTTTAATTATTAAATCAATACCTATTTATGCTTTCTAAATTTTTCAACAGAGGAAATTGTTTTACTGCTGGTTGATTTACCAGAGATTTACTTTGTACTGTTCTAATGTTTATTTTTGTGTATTATTTTGTTTTGTTGTAATGTTTATATCATTTGTGTATTTATATCTATGGCTAATCATTAAATAAATGAATTGATCGATTGATATTAACATTTGGCCCTCACTTACAAACTATTAGAGATTTGTATGCAATGATAATCACTATCAGTATATGGTACTCCTTTTCGGCCTATCTAAAGCCCCTAGAATCTTCACAAAATGTCTTGCTCCTGTCCCGTAGCAGTCTACTATAGAAAGCGGGACATTATGGTATTTCCCTAGTTAGATGACTAGTTAATAGTATCCAACACTAACTAAAAACTTCACTGAGGCTCTTTTCTAACGGGCACAGGTGCATGGGGGGGATGGGTGGGCAGCATGGTGGGTGGGCAATGCCTGGGGGTGCATTCCCATGGATCCCCCCTCACCTCCACCCATCTGCATGCACAAAGCATAGGGCATTGGCACCCATTGCTCAGTGCGTGGGTAATGAATGGAGGTGGATGGAGTGCAGGAGCACGCACGCACCCCCACCCACCGCCTGCGGCATTCCCACGGGTGCCCATCCATCCTCCCGCACTTACCACAGCATTCGCGCAGGCACCCCAACCCCACCCGCACACATGTGCGAGGGGGGGGCATCTGTGTGAAAATGGCCCTTTTCACATGGGCCATGGCGCGGGGAGGGCGGTTTGCACCATGGGCTGTGTGCACTGGGTGGGAAGTTCTGACAGGTGCACATTGGCACACACTGACCTCCCCCCACCGCTACCCATCACTCACACATGGAGGCACCTCCATTTTGTCCGATGCCTCTGTGCATGGGGGATGGGTATAGATGGGTGCGCATGCGTGTGTGTGGGAGTGCATATGCATCACACCCACTCACCCCACCCAGCTGCAGCACGGTTCAAACAAGTCTCACCCATGCATGAACACCCAGATTTCTGGTGTTCATGTATGGATGCTGCCCATGTGAAAAGGGCCTTACAATTTACTATAGATCTTTTTCATCAATTGGGATTCCTCATCAGTTTTAGGAAATCTCTTCTAACTATATTCCAATCCATTCAATTTATAGCTGTAGAACTAAACTCAGTCAAACAAAGCTGTTTCTTACCATACAACAGAGTCCAGACAATTCAATCAGCTATCAACAACTCTCATGCACGAGCCCTCTCAAAGAGTACTTTTGTTCCTGCAAATGACCTCCACTACAGTCATTATCATGGGGTGAAAACAGACCTAACGCAAACGCCAATTTAACATGTCTTATGCATGTTGCAGGGCTGTATTGGTGCCCTATGAAGTCCTGCAATATGCATAAGAAATGTTAAAGTGGTGTTAGCATTATGTCTGGTTTTCATCCATGCTTGCAAAACTGCACATCAGACCACTCCAGCACTGGCTGGCTCTGGTCTATGCACCCTCTTGAGACCTGCTTATGATGTACATAACTATGTCTCCTTTTCTCCAAATGCTTCATTGGTGGACTCAGGAAGAAGGAAAACCTTTTATGGGGCATGCCTTTCCTCCCATCTTCCCCAGAGACTATAATTACTACCGATGCTTCCCTTTCAAAATGAGGTGCCCATTGCAATGGCATGAAGATCAGTGGCTTGTGGAATGCTTGGGAGGGTACATTCCGCATCAATATTTTAGAACTGAGAACTATCAGACTAGCTCTAAAATCCTTTCTTCCTCACATTCAAGAGAAAACAATACAACTGGCCACAGACAACACCACAGCAGTTTGGTATATAAATCGTCAGGGGGGTATCCAATCATCCTGACTCTCCAGGGAAGTTATGAAACTGTGGGATGGGTGATAGTCCATGGTGTCCACCCTATAGATACTCACACAGCAGGAGAAACAAAGTAAATAGCAGACAACCTAAGCAGACACGCTATACAACAACATAAGTGGATACTCAAAAGTGGGTGCTCAAAAAGCTCAGTGGATCTTCAGTCCTTGAGGACAACCAAAGATAGATCTTTTTGCAACTCTTGAAAATACCCAGTGCACTTAATTCTGTAGCAAAGCAAACCACGCAACTTCCTCAATAAGTGATGCATTTCTAATCGACTGGGAAAGGAATTTGATGTACACTTTCCCCACTCCCATTAATCCCCAGAGTTCTGCAAAAGATACATCAAGACTTCGCCATCTGCATAGCCCCAGACTGGCCCAGACAAACTTGGTCCACTCAGTTACTTGACATGTCAGTAAAATAACAATGACTCCCAGCTACCCACGATCTTCTATCCCAGCACAACATGCTTCGCCCGAGTGTCTCTTCACTGCATCTAACAGCATAGCTGATATCTCTCCAACTCTAGAGAACTTGTCTGAGTTACCCCTGGATGTTCTGAACATCCTCAAGAATGTTCAAAAGACTTCAACAAATAAAACTTACAAATCCAAATAGAAAAGGTTCACTCTTTGGGCATCAGAACAGCAAATACAACTCGACACAGACTCTGTACTAGATATACTCACCTAACATATCTGCCTGGTGCCATCCTCTTTAAAGGTGCATTTGGCAACTTTCTTTGCTTACCACACTTGCATAGATAAGAGATCAGTTTTTCCCCACCCAATCCTAAAAAGATTTTTAAAGGGTCTTTTTAACTTATATCCCGCAATAAGAAATTCTTCGCCTCCATGGGATTTAGGCTTGATACTATCAAAGCTCATTTTACCCTCTTTTCAGCCTCTAGCCACTTGTTCGTGTCATCATTTGTGTCTGAAAGTTGTCATTGTAGTAGCTCTTACCTCTGCTAGATGAGCAGCAGAATTAGCAACTTTATTAATAAACCCGCCGTATCTCATATTTTGAAGAGATAAAGTAGTCTTGTGACTTCCTCCCTCGTTATTTAAGTCTAAAGTGGTATCACAGTTTCACATGTCTCAAGACATCAATTTACTAATCTTTTTTCCCAAACCCCATTCTGATAAAGTAAATATGTCTTTGCATTCTCTAGACATTAAGAGGGCTCTCTCCTTTTATCTGGAGAGATAACAACCTTTTTGTACCATCTGGAGGTCCATCTATAGGGTCAAAAGTCTCCTCGCAGACTATTTCAACTTGGTTAGTCAAATATATATCCCTCTACTACAAGCTCCCAGACAAAGATCCTCCTTCTGGCCTTAAAGCTCACATGACTTAGACTATGGCCACTTCAGATGTCTGGTCCAGAAAACTCCCCATAGACCAAATTTGTAAGGCTGCCACATGGAACTCTGTGCATACTTTCATTAAGTTGCACTATGCACTTGACCTCTCAGCCCAATCGGATGCTAGTTTAGGGAGAGCTGTCCTCTAGTCCCTCTTTAACTAGGCCTCTGGTCTCCTCCCTAGAAGGATTACTGCCTCACACTCTTCCATTGGTGTGAGTGGAGGGAGCCCCATTTGAAGAAGAAACAAAGGTTACTTACCTGTAACCTTTTTTCTTCAAGAAAACACCAACCTTTCCATCTGCTCCAGAGTCCTTTTTAAAGAGGTGGATTCTCTGTTGTAGGAGTTGGAAGGAACTGACGCGTAATGCGCTCTGCCCCTCCACCTTACAAGGAGCCCATCAATGGCACAAGATGTGAGGGGAGGGGCCATGGAGCAGGGCTGGAGAACTGCTTCTAGAAAGTTAACAAAGCTGCAGGAACCCTGGGCAGGTACAGTCCTATTGGTGTGAGTGATAGAGCCCTTGATGAACCAAGGTTACAGGTAAGTAACCTTCATTTCCATAACTGGTCTTTAAGAAAAATGCTAAATCTGCATGAGTAAATTAATACTGAATCCAGTAAATTTATTTTTTTTATTATTTATTTTATTTTTCTCCTTTAGAACCTCGATCTATGGCTGAGCCAGGCAAGTGTAATCTAAAGTTTTATTGAAACATTTACGAAAAAATAAGAGCTGTTATACAAACAAAAAAAGATGTGTTATAGATCCCCTTTAAAACAGACTGCAGCGGCAGGGGAGGGAGGAAGGGCCAATCTCTGTTTTGGCCAATTGCTCCATGCGTGGGTGACAGGTGGAGATGGGTGGGTCTCAGGATCGTGCACACATGCCCACCCACCCACTGTGGTAACACGGGCAGTACCCAGCATGCCCACAGAGTAGACCTGCATGGCCACGTGTGGGTCCATCTTGTGTAAAAAGGGCCATAGTTTTGCATGTAGAGTTGGGGTGGAGGGCTTGTATGCAACTTTTTATATTTGTTGTCTTTTATTGGCTGTTATACAAATATTATTTACTGTGACATGTGACACTAACATAAAACTGTAAGTAAAAAACTGCTCTGAAAAACAAAATTCACCACAACTATAATTAAATCCCCCAATTTTTGAAGGAAAAACTAAGACCTCCATTCTCTTGTCATCTGACCCTGACTTTGGACCAAGCATTGCTTTCTCAAACACTAGACATGAGTGGAGTAGTATGTATTAATTCCCTTATTTCTTGGGGTCAAATGCACACCAGATGATGTAGGACTGTACTATTTTTATTTTGTTTTCCAATCAGAGAGCATTGCGTCAGACATCCGGTAATGTCAATAATTTATTCCTATCCCTCATCCCCAACAAAAGCAATCTGAGAGTGCCATGTCGGACACTCTATCCCTGACATCAGAGAATCCTTTCATAGGCCAGATTTTTCAATATCAGGGGCCAGGGCATAGTATGAGTTATGCTGCATAGAAATGACTTCTTAAAGCCTGGGAATTAGTCCCCATAGGATTGTTGCTCCTCTAATAATACTAAGAGTACAATTGCCCATCTGAAAATAGAATGTTCCCTACACAAAGTTCACTCCAGGGGCAAAACTGAGCTTTGAGAAATGGAGAATCAGTAAGAAAATCAGGCACTAATTGTAGGTTGGCATGAGTATTCCACCCAAATGGTGGATTCTGTCTAAACTGTTGCCAGCTAATGCCCGTCTGTTGTTCTTATTAATTGTTTCTAGTCAGCACTATCTTTCCACATATATTGGAACATTTTTTTAATGTAAGGAGAGGATTTGACCCTTGATTGATTCAAAGTTCAAAGTTAAGATCCCCAGTGCAGGAATGTTATATTTTTGGTCTAATCTGTACAAAGGAAATTGACACTGGTTCAGCTCTACTGGTAGATAGGAGTGTGGGAGTCCTAGTAGTACAGCTACTACTGGGAGCTGGGAACCAGAGCTTGAGGGGAACTGGGACTTGACGGGATACCTTGATGGAATAGGCAATGCCATTGGAATTTGGTGAGTTGCTTAACACAAGTAGTGCTGAAAATGACTTAGAAATGGCAGTGTAGAGAAAGCAAAATTGCCATGTTGGTCCCAAATATAGGCAATAGAGACAAAGTAGTACAATGATATCTTTTATTGGACCCACTCCAGTTGGTGGAGGTATGCAAGCTTTCAGACCTCACAAGTTCTTCATCAGGCAAGTCAGGAATTAGAACTATAGACTAAGCAAAGCAGTGAGGTATATACAGTGATTGGAAACAATGACAAAGGGAGGGGAGGAGGAGGTAAGAACTATCTCCAGATAGGAGGTCCATAAAAGAATAGAATAAGAGTTGCTGATAGTAAGTAAGCATAGAACTTCCTGTAGCTGTAGACAGTCATTAGACTTACAATTTTTGTAATGGCTTGTGAAAACCATGTCTAAATTGAATCCATTGTTCTTCGTATCCAGTTTGGGATGGTAGGTAACAACTAAAGGTGTGCGGCACTCCATCAGAGAAGTGAATTGTATTATAGAACAGTTTTATGTTACAAATGTAATGGCTTTTATGACCCCCTTATTAAACGGTATGGGTGGTTCTTGAACAATAGTAGATTGGAACAAGTCAAGGGTTTCAAATATTTAGGTATGGTCCTCTCTTCGTCTGGATCCTGGGGCCACCATGCTGATTATTCTAAACAGGTGGCAACTTCTACTATCCATGATCTACAAAGGTTCTTTAAAACAAAGGGAGACAGTCTTATCAAACCAGCTTTGAACATATTTTAGAGTAAGATGGTTTCCCAGATCTGTTATGTGGCTCAGATATGGGGAGATATTGCTATTACTCCCTTGGAGTCACTGCAGAATAAATGGTTAAGCTCCTTAACGGGCGTTCTTCCAGTGACTCCAATTTCGTTATTAAGATTGGAAACCGGGTCCAGTTTGATAGCTTCTAAAACCATCTTTCTGTTGATTAATTATTGGTTAAAATTCACTCATTTTCCTATCATGTCTCTCCTGAAGCTTTGTCTCATGGAGAAAATGGAGACATTACTTTATATTAAAAATTCTTGGCTGACACGAATGATTGTTAATATCAGTTTGTTGGGTTTTTCTATGAAATCTTTGTCTATCAGTGAAGCCAGGTGTCAAATTAAGAGCGGATAAAAGATATTGAGTTGCAGTCCCTTAGATCCTTAGCCTATCAATCTAAAGTCTCTCCATGGTGTATGTTTTGGATACCAGAGCCTACAGGCCCCAGGTATTTACAGTCATTGATACACCCAGTTTGGAGAAAAGCATTCACTGCCCTAAGGATGCAAACAATGCCTTCAGCAGTGGTACAGGGGCGGTATATTGATGTTATTTATTCTGAATGCGTATGTATATGTGGGAAGGGAGTTATTGAAGATCATGTTCATTACCTGATGTTCTGTCCACGTTATGCTCAAGCCGGAAAAAACTATTTAAATTATTGAATTTGAATCATAACAGGTCTATACTCCAACAATTAATTTATTTACTGAATAATTCAAAAGATCATGTCACTCAAGCTGTGGCTTCTTTTGCAGAGTCAGTGGCAAACGTGTAGGCTACAAATGCTGGGACCAGCTCTTCTGGGCAGAGTGTCTTTATGACTGATAATTGAAACTGATTTTAATCCTAGGCTTTTATATTTAGTTATATGTAGATAGGATTTTATTTATTCATTTATATTGTATTTGATTTTTTTGTTTTTAAACAAACCATTTTGTTTTGATTTAAAACCATTTTGTATATGTGAATTGATATGTTTTTCTGATATGGCCTGATGGCTACTTCAGTCTATGTATGTATGTATGTATGTATGTATGTATGTATGAGAAATGGCAGGACAATTTTAGAAAATGTTTGTAGTGTTGACAAAGTCTTTGTGTAATAATTATGTTGTTGTGACTTTTAGAAGAAATTTGCACTTTGGTAATTGCTGAGGTGTTTTCAGAAGATTCTGGAAGTTTTACGTGTACTGCAAGCAACAAATATGGCACAGTCTCTAGCATTGCTCGTCTAACTGTGAAGGGTAAGTGATCAATTTAACCATTTCTTCCTAATAACCATAAGTGGATCAGGCAGTAATATTATGTAGTACAGTTAATCTACAGATAAGTTCAACAAAGGATACAACTTTGTTAAATTGAACTATAACCCAGTTACAGTATTTCTGAGAGTCGTTTTGACAGGGAATTGTGCTCGCTACATTTTCCCCATTGACGACAATGGGGAAAATGCGGTGAACACGAGTCCCTTGTTATAGGACAGAGGTGAGAAAATGGCGGCCCGGAAACCTCATGCAGCTCTCACTTCTTGGGCACCTGTACTGCAGCTCTTACCAGAAGTGACTGCCTTGGGGCCTTTCCATGTAGCTCCCTCAGGAGCGGGAGAAGTCAAGCTGCCATTTCCTCCACCAGATCCTCCTGGGTATCTTGGGAGATGGGGAGAATGCCCTGTGCTACTATTGCTTCTGTCCGAACCAGCAAGACTACTTGGAAGTCAGAGCTTGATATGAGGGAGGTGGCTGGGAAAGCCACGATCAATGTAATGCGTCTTGTGGCTCTTGGAGATATGAAAAATGTTGGTATGTGGCTCTTGGGCTTGGGAACTTTGCCCACTCCTTTTATAGGACACTTAGATCCAATTATTGGAATAGTCTTTTCTCAATCACAACTCTCTCAATAAACTCAGGAATAGGCCAGTAGCAGAACTGGTTGAATTTTTCCCCACAAAAAATCAATAATTTGAAAAAATTGCATATATAACAAATAAAATCAACGTTTTTCAAATTGCAAAAAAAGTCAATGAATTGTTTTGCAAAAAGTTTGGCTGCCAAAACTGAAAAATGTCAGGTTTCAGCAACCAAAATCTGCCTCAAACACACTTTTATGGAAATGTGAAAATTTTAAAAATATTTCATTTCAACCAACACAAAACAAAAATATTAGTTATAGTTTTGAAAAAATTAAAAAAATTAAAAATGCAATCAGTTCTAATTGATAATAATATCTGTAGTTTCTCTTTGGGTTATCTCCAGTTTATCAGTTACCTTTTGTATCATGAAGCCTCTAGATGAGCACAATATCTTGTTCAGATACCTTGAGCTTCTGAGGTACAAAGTAGCTGGGAAAGTGAAGCATCAATAAATGGAAGAAACATTCAGCACAGAGTTGACTTGCACTCAATTCTTGTTTAGATAGTTGTTCTTGCAACTATGAAATCTAATAAATTATCCTTAATTAAAGCTTTCTGCTGACAATGTCAGTGCATTTCCATTGGGACTCAGTCTGATCTTCCAAACTATAAAGGGATTCAAATTTCTACCCTGTACTTCTTTCTCCTTTCAAGGTTTAAGAAATTTACATGAATTCAGTCATAAAGCACTATTTGAAAAGTATTCCTAACTGATACAGTTAAGATGGTAGTTTAGTCTAAATTATTTACTTATTTATTTATATTTCAATTTTACTCTGCCCTTCCAAAATGGCTCAGGGCGGCTTTCAAAACAAATAAAAACAACATCCAATACATATAAAACAGGATAAAAACCCCAACCTTTCCCCTCACCCCTCTCCAACCCCACCACAACCACACAAAACCCTCCCCAACTGCCCCCTCAAACCCCACCCCAAACCTACCCACCAAACCCCCCATTCCGTATCCCTGCCTGCCAAATGCCTTAACAAATAGAAAGGTCTTACACCATCTCTGGAAGATGCCCAGGCTCAGGCTCAAATGAGCCTCCAGGGGAAGGGAATTCTATAACATTGGGGCATCAACCAAGAACGTCCTCCTGTGACCCCTCACCATACGAACAACACTAACAGATGGTACCACAGGGAGGCAATCCCGGCTGATCATAGGGTCTGCAATGGGACATGGAAGGACAGGTGGTCTCTCAGATATGTGAGGCACAGACCGTTTAGAGCTTTAAAGGTCAAAGTCAGCACCTTGAATTGTGCCTGGAAAGTTATAGGGAGCTAGTGCAGATTTCAGAACACTGGTGTAATGTGCTCCCGGCACCTTGACCCCCAAAGGAGGCAAACCACTGCATTCTGCACCAGCTGCAGCTTCTAAACAGTCATCAAGGGCAGCCCCACACCTCAAGGTGATGAAACCATGGATGACAGTGGCCAGATCTGAATCAGAAAGAAAAGGCCACAGCCTTCTCACCAGATGGAGTTGATGAAAAGTGCTCCTGGCCACCACCACCTCCACAAGGGGTCCAGAAGCACTTAAAGGCCATGAGCCTGATTAACCAGAGGGGACTGGACTCCATCAATAACAGGAGTCCCAATCCCCTCCAGATCACAAGACTGGCCAACCATTGTCACCTCAGTCTTGTCTGGATTCAGCTTAAATCAGCTTATCCTTATCCAGTCCCCAACAGCAGCCAGGCATCAGGGATGAACTGAAACTGCAGGGCCTTGGTTAGATGAAAAAGAGAGGTAGAGCTGAGTGTCATCAGCATACTGACGGCACTTCACCCCAAACTTCTGTATGACCTCACCCAGCAGTCTCATATACATGTTGAACGGGGGAGACAGAATAGAACCCTGTGAGACCCCACAGTGGAGGTCCTGAGAGGATGACAAGTAATTTCTCATCACCACTCTCTGGGACCTCCCTGACAGGAAGGAGCGGAACCACTCAAGAGTGGTCCCGTGCACCCCCGCCAGGTCCTTCAGTCATGTCAACACCACCACGTGATCAACTGTATCAGAGACTGCCAAAAGATCCAGCAGGATCAACAGGGCAGAACTCCCCTTGTCCAATCCCCTTGTCCAGACACAGGTCATCGACCAAGGCCACAAGTGCAGTCTCTGTGCTAGCTGGCTGGGGAGACAGCATCCAAAGATGGCTTCTAAAGCAGGGGCCAGACAACTGTAGTTTTAAGAGTGTCTGACACCCTCCCCTCCTGTAGGGAGGTGTTGATAACCTCAGCCAACAACAGTCCAATGTCTTCCAGCTGGCTTTCACCAGCCAGGATGGGCAAGGATCTAGTTCACAACTGGTTGCCTTCACTGCCCCAAGCACCTCCCCCACATCAGTGGATGAAACTGATTCAGTTGAGACGGATCCAAATAAACAGGACAGTTCCGAGCTTCCATAATCTCAAACTCTGACTCTGAAGGTAAAATGACAGCACCCAAGTTGTGATGAATACAAATAATTTTGCCTGCAAAGTAGTTAATAAAAATGTCATAGTGGGCATCAGATGACTCCAATTCTGGGTGCAGGCACACCGGATTAAACCAGACCCCTCAACACCTGGAAGAGCTCCACTGGATGAGACTTTGCCGACGCTATGATAGTGGAGAAGAAAGCTTTCTTTGCTGCCATCACAGCCACAGCATAGTCCTTTACAAATTATCTATGCCACAATCAGTCCACTTCAGCTTGAGTCAAGCACCACCAGCACTCTAACCTGCACTTGTAATGACAATGGTGTAATTACAACATCCCCAATAATTGGAACCCCCGTTTCCAGGCTGGTGCAAAACATCAAATACAATATGTGTCCCACCTCATGTGTTGAGCCAGATACTATCTGAGATAGGCCGATGGTTGTGAGGCGGCCCTGAACTCCTGTTCTGCCTCTGAAAGACTGGCATCAGCGTGCATGTTCAAATCTCCCAAGACACTAAGGCCGCTTTTAGACGAGCGGTGCGCGATTGCATATCGCGATTGGGCATAATTTGAAACGTTTGCATGTTGTAATTACACGAGACGGAAGTGTGGTGTTATGCGTATATTATGGCGGTTGCACATTTTTAAAGTCCGCAAATTAAATAGCTCACGATCGAGGTATTTAATTAGCGGACTTTTAAAATGCGCAACCACCATAATATGCGCATAATACCCCACTTCCGTCTCGTGTAATTACAACATGCGGACATTTCAAACTATGCACAATTGTGATGCGCAATCATGCGCCGCTCGTCTAAAAGCGGCCTAAGTCTAGCAGATTCCAACAACACCTTAGAGACCAGCTCAGCTAGAGCAGTCAGGGAGTCGGACGTTCAGTGTTGTGGTTGGTACAGCAGCAGAATCCCCAGTCTATCCCCAGCCAAATCCAGCATGAGGCAGACACACTCCATACTGGACGAGTCAGGCACCAAATACCTTCAAAAGTTCAAGGTGTCTTTACAGATCACAACCACTCCCCGACCTACAATCCTCCTAGACTGGTGCTGCACCGAGTACCCGGCTGGCATCATCTGGGACAAAATCAGCTCAGATGCTTCATCCAGCTAAGTCTCTGTAATGCAAATGAGGTCGATGGCCTCATCCTGAATAAGACAATAGATTGTTGATGTTTTATTAGCCACCAACTTCGCATTAAGCAGCATCAGTGTCAGATCAGAGGCCCTACCAGCCTTAACCCCCAAATATCCCAAAACAGTGTGGGAGCAGGACACAGGGACAGCTACCAAGTGTCTCTCCCTTAGAGTCTTGATGGCCTATCCTCACCACACTTCCCCATGCCCAACACAACCCCAATAGCTGCCCCCCCCCCAACCCGCTCCAAACAGGCTTCCCCCTCTAGCACATGATTCTCACTCCCTACCCCACCACAAAATGGCCAACATAGACCTAGGGAGATGGGTAGTCGAAGAGGGTCTCCCAAGCCCAGCATCCCCAGAGGCAGAGCATCAGAGATGACAGGCAGGGAAACACCCCCTCCTCCCCCATGCCCATACCGCCCTTACAGGGGGACTATGGCACTCCGTCCCCCATGCCTGTACCCCCCTCTCATAGGGGGCCAAGGTACTCCCTTCCACATTCTACCCACACACTCATACTCTCCCACCTCCAACCCTTACACCCTCTTCCCACAGGCCCATACTCCCCCTCTCACAGGGGGTTGTGTCACTCCCTTTCTCCCCTGACTCACCATACCCCCTCATACCCCTCCACCCCAGATCCCCCATGCCTGTACCCCCCTCTCACTGGGGGGCCAGAGAACAACCCCCCTACCCCCCTGCCCATGCCCCCCAATCTCACTGGGAGAGCCACAGCACCACCACCCCATATCCATTCCCACCCATCAAACCTAACCCAACCAACATCCTTCTAAAAACTGTTAAAATATAAAATACAAAATCCAGTAACAAATAAAGAAGGCCCACCCCCAGCCTTTGGCACCGGCCTTCGGAAGCCACCTGCAGGCTTTTATCTCCTGGAGGACAGGGTGGTGGGCAAGCCCAAATCATCACATAAATAATGGTACATATGCAATGTTTGTTATTTCAGGGCCTGAAGACCAGAGCAATACTGCTGCTCTTCACACTATGAGCTCAATCAACTTTGTTTCTGCTCAACACCAACTTTCCCCACCCATTCCTTCAGTTCCCTTAGTGGATCAACCCTCAAAACCTAAATTAGAAGGTGTTCTTGTGAACCACAATGAACCCCGGTCAAGCTCTAAAGTAGGCCTCCGTGTACACTTTAAGTTGCCTGAAGATGACAGAGGAAGTGAATCATCTGAGGATGGGACAGCATCTGCAAATCAGATGAGACCAAACAACTTTCAAGAGAGGTTTAATGGGCAGACAATGAAAATACCTGAACCAACCTCACCTTCAAAAGAGCCCCCTCAAGTACTGGCTAAACCAAAATTGTAAGTAAAAGGGATTTAAGATTTTAAGACTAGTGTTTAGAAATAATATACCATTAAGATTGTCTCTGATTTTATTTGTTTTTATGAAGAAGCTGAAGTATTTTGCAAATTTTAGAAAAAAAATTAGTCTTTTCTCCATATTCTTTCAAATGAGAGACTGAGGATACTGTCTGGATTCAGGCAAAACTCAGGTAAGTTCTTTGTAAATTGCTTACTCAGCTCATGCTTACATAATTTAATCTGGAGTACAAGCAAATCTGTTTTGTAGGCACCAACAGTTGAGGAATTGTCTGAATGTTAAACTAGAGGGTGTTTTTAGATGAGCACAGCTGGAGGGGGAGGGCTATGTCCACTGAGTGGAATGGCTGACGAGCACCCATGCAGGTGGAGTGAGTGGGGAAGGATTCTAATGGGCAGCTCCCAGGGTGGCCATCATGCCCATTCAGGCAGCCTCCACGCATAGATCGGCCGTGCAAATAATTCATACAGGCAGTTGTTTCCCCTCCCCCATTCCCAGTAACACTCCCCACTCCAGGATCCGTTCAACTGCTCACTCCCTGCCATGCCACACAGCCATGGACACTATAGAAACATGAAGCTGTAGTAGTCAGTAACCCCTTCCCGCCTGGAAGCCGGTGCAGCCACTGCAGCTGCTGGCAGTCCCAGGCTACAACAGAGGTGCATGCTGGGCGGGATACACAAGAAGCTGCTGTCCAAGCTGCTGTCCTCCATGGTGTTGGCTCTTCTCTCTTGAGTCGTGAGGGAGGCTTATTGTGCTTTGAGCCAATGCAGTGTTGTGTTTCACGTGTGTGTCCTTTAAGAGCTCCCAAGAGAACTCCCAGCAGGACTGGGGAGGCAGCCGGCTGTGGACCTGTCCGCTGGTGCGGGTGGGTGCCCCAATTTATATGGGCAGGGGATGCATGAGCACCTCTCTCCACACACTTTCTTGCATTCCTCTGCATGGGACACCTCTGCTTTTTCTCAGATGTCCCACGCATGGTCATGAGTGGGTGTTGTGTGGGTCCAGGAGTGCGCCTCCACCCACACCACCTTCACACAAGTGTTCAGGTGTCTGGTTGATGGGTGGACCTGCGTGGTTGCGTCTTGTCTAAAAACATTGAGATTCAGAAAGCTCTTTTCCATGACATTTTACCTCACAAAAATCAGCCTCACCATGAGAGAAATTAAACATCTAGAGATTCAATATGATATTTTACCAGACTGACCATTACAATGCTTTCAGATTACAGTAAAGTGGGTCTGATTTTTAAGGACCAGTGTCATTTTGTTGGAGGGCAAATACAGGAATCTCAAATATGATTTACTGAAAACAGCTGATGACTCAAGAGCACAGTATCCTCTGCTATTGAGACACTCTTTTGCAGCCAGTTAAAGACAGAAGTCTCCCACATTTTTCTCCACTAGTGCAATTTGTAGAATTCTCTGTCTCAGTGTCCATTTAATGAGGAAGGAGGCTGTGACTTGTTTAAAAAAAATCTAGCAGCTCTAATCTAGCGATCATAATGCTTTTTACAGAAATTAATCAATCAATCCGCTCAGGCAAGGATATAGTATCATATCACTTTTCCAGATGAGAAAATAGATATGAAGTGAGGTGACAACAATCACAAAAGGGTAAAAACAGACATGACGATGGCCTGTGGGCCACTAGCACGTCTGGTTTTGTGCCACCAGATGTTGACCTGGGATTGCCCAGGGTCGTGTCAGTCACTAGCCTGGGCTCTCACCCTATGTCCAAGTCACCAAGGGTGTAGCTACGATAGGGACAGGCAGGACATTTGTCCCAGGGCCCACCGTGGCTGGGGGCCCATCCCTATGGCAGCTAAGCCCGCTGCGGCGCTGCGCAGCCACCTGTCCCATTTATAAAAAAAAAAAAAACCCGCAAAGTTGCGGCTCAGCTGGGACCCCCTGCCGGCTGATGTTCTTCCCACAGCCTGGGAAGCATCCCTACACTCACTGTGCGAAGCCGTTCTTCGGCTGCGTGCTCCCTCCCTGACTACTTGCAGGCTGCTCCGGAGAGAACTCCGAAGCTTTTTTTTAAAAAAAAAACCAAACCCCTGCCGCAGTGCCTTGCAGCAGAAGGTTGCTGCCTTGTAAAGAAGGTTCAGCGAGATGGCTCCGAACATTCTCACAAATGGGTTTGCACTTGCGCGCCCTTCTCTACCAGTATATATCAAGCTCACTAGTTTAAAAAAATCACCCCGCAACAGTCTCGAGCCCCCCACCCGTATATAAAGCACCTCCTTCCCACTCATAGATACCCAACAGTTCCTTCCAAAGGGGGGGCATTTGTGAGAATGTTCGGCGCCATCTCGAAGAACCTTGTTTACAAGGCAGCAACCTTCTGTTCTTCTTCGAGTGGCTCCTCCCATTCTCACAAATGGGAGAGTACCAAGCCTAGAAACATTTGGGTTCTTTTTATTTATGTTTCATGATTTTTAGGGCCCAGCTCATGATTTTTGAACATTGAGGCATCCTTGGGGTTAGAGATTTGTTTGTGGCATTCTATTCATGCATGTCCTCAAATGCTGCGATTTGGGGGGAGGAATCGTACTGCTCTTCGGGGTGGGGAGTAGAAAACAAGAGAACCTGGGGGAGGGATGTTATAGGCAATTTGCAAGGGGGTGGGAGTAGGGTTGTCACCTATGCAAATGTGTAAGGAACACTTATGAAAAATACATGTTGTAGGACCTGCATTTGCACCTTAGTCATCAATGCAGGCCCTGCAACATGTATTTTTCATAAGCATTCCTTAAATATTTGCGTAAGTGACAACCCTAGTTGCCATCTTTTGCAATCTGATCCTGAGACTCGCATTTGGCCTATAGGAGTCTTGGGGTCAAATGGCAAAAGGTGGCAACCCTAGTGTGGAGTATGAGGGCTAGTTCCCCACTGATCTTCTTCCAGGCCAGGGTGTTTGAGAGGAGGGGCATGAGCAGGTGAAGAAGGTCACAGGTGTTTGCACTGCTAGAGCAGAAACCCCAAGCTCCTAAACTTGGTGGAGACAGACTTCTTGGATTCTGGTACATCCTTGTAGTTGCCCCATCCCCATCTCTGATCTCATAAGTTTTGAAATCAATTTCTGAAGGTCATACTGAAGGTCCTGGAATGTTCGCCTGGTGCGTTGGCTTATGCTGTGTCTATTCAGCTCTGTATATCTTGCATATTTTGTACACCTGCTTGTCTGTTTTGCACAGTGGGGGGGCGGGGCTTTGCTTTGGGGGGGGGCAGCAGCCTGAGAAGGGCCTTGGGGTGAAACATTCCTAAATCTGGCCCTGTCTGTGGGGGGAGGGGGCTGTGTGGTGAGAGGGGGCTGAACGAGCAGGAGGGGGGCTCTGTGGGAGGAGGGAGCAGGAGGGGACTCGGGGGAGGAAACAGGAGAGAGGGTCTGTGGAGGGACGGAGCTGAGGGAACAGGAGGGGGGTCTTTGGGGGGAGGGGGCTGAGAAAGCAGGAGGAGGCTCAGGGGGAGGCCATATGTTACTATTTCTGTGTTTCCGTAGCTAAAAGCAAGGAAGAGGCCATTGCAGTAGCTGAGTTCATGTTTTAATTTAATAAGTATGTTTGTTGACAGTTTTATGCAATAAGGACATTGAGGTGAGGAAAGAGGGAAGGGAGAGGGGCAGGAGAGTATATGGTGATGGGCAGGGGGGGCCCCAAAGTCTATTTCTTGTCCCTGGGCCCATTCCAACCTAGCTACGCCCCTGCAAGTCACAGTCTGGGCTACGGTCCACCTGATCCAACCAAAGCAGGCCACAGTGGGCTATAATTTCTGCTGCCCTCCCGGTGGCCCAGCTGCGGGCACATTTGCACAGCCCGACCCAGTCCAGACAGTGTCCGCTGCGACTTTCCAACTCAGCCCAGGTCAGGCCATCGCCAAGCCGCTGTCATGTCTGTTTCCACCCAATGTGTGTCAACATGCAGAACATAGAATGGAGACTCTTATTTGTTTGGAATATTTTCTTGTGTATTGGGAAACATTTTATGACTTTTTCCTTGGAAAACATTTTCTTTAACTCTTTTAGAAAAAAAATACATATTGATAAAAGATCAGTTTTCTGATTCTTTTGTCTGAATTTTTCTGTGTTACAGTTTGTGAACAGAAATGTACCAAAACACAAATATTTTCTGTTTTATGAAACCAAAACACATAGAAAACTCAACATTTTCTGTTTTTTAGAAATCCAAATTTACAGACTATAAAATTAGGAGGGCTGGTAAGTGAAATTTCCCTAAAACTGAGTATTTTGAGGTTTTGACAAACTTTTTTTGTTTTTGAGAAACAATGAGAACACTTGAAAATAAACAATTTTTAGCTTTTTAACGTTTTTATGGAACAAAAACAAACTTCAGCCAACTCCGACATTTGTCCATTGTGCAATGCCATACATATGCCTTAAATAAAATAAACAGCAAGAGCAACAAAAGCTTTTACATACCGATCACTCCAAACTATGTCATTTATTTATTTAATTTTGTATCCCACCCTTCCCTCAAAAGACTCAGACCAGCTTACAAAATAAAAAATATAAACATAACATAAAAAAACATATAAAAGAGAAAAACATTAAAATACAAATAAATCCCCCCACAAAACCTATCCAATACCACCTCTCCATTGCCCATATCCACCACCACCCCCATATGCCTACCCCAAGCCCATCCACCAAGCCCCCATCTCCTATCCCTGCCCGTCAAATCTTTTCAAACAAAAAATTCTTACACCGCCTCTGGAAGATTCTCAGGCCTGGGCTCAAACAAACCTCCATGGGAAGGAAGCTCCACAGCACCAGGGCAGCAACCAAGAATGCCTCCCTGCAAGCCCTTGTTGTACGAACAAGTCTAATGAATGGTACCCACAGGGAGGCGCTCCCAGCCAATTGCAGTGGCTGCAGTGGGGCATGGAAGGACAGGCGGTCTGTCAGATATCTACTCCGATCCAAATCTGAATAGTCTCATAGTTCATGGATGTTTGGCTCTGAAGTATGAAAGCATAAGCCAATACCTACTCCTTAATTGTTAGAAAGAAGATACATTTTTATATGAAATCTATTATTCCTGTGGTAGAGGAGAGGGGAATCTGAGTGAATTCCTTGATTAAAAACAAACAAACAAACAAACAAACAAACAAGATGTGAATGGTGAAGATGAAAGAGTTATTTAAAACAATACTAAAAATAATTTAAGTTGTTTCTCACTAAGGGGAAAGGCAAGCTGTATATCACATGCTCATAACATCATAAAATATCACATACTATGGAACATACTTTGCCTTGACTGCAAAGTAAATAAAGCCTGCAGACATGAATAACATTTGTCGACGCACCCCCCAAATGAGACACGACACATCAAGAGCTGAGTTTAAAACGGCCGCACTCTTTATTCAAATCAGAAATTAACTTCAAATTGGAATGGTGGGGCAATCACTCGTGTGAAATGGGTCCAGCACCTTTGACAAACAACAAGTGGAACTCAGGGATTGGCCGGATATACCATCTAGTACCAATCCCTATCAACAGCACAAACGTATCCCCCTCCCCATTAACAGGCTAGGGGGACAAGGGCCCTTCCGAGCCAGAGGAAGGAGGGTAGTGCCCTCAAGCTGGGGACAGTACGTGTCCCTACTGCCCTCGCGATCACTTCTCCCAGGGGGTTGACTCCACTAGGGATGGACGAACACGGTTCGGAAGTTCGGAGTTTGGACCGAACTCAAATAGTTCGGTCAACCGAACGGAATGTGCGAACTGAACTCGAATTCAAACGTTCGGTTTGGATGCGTTTGGTGAGTTCGGAATTGAATTTCCATTGGTTTCAATGGAAAACACATTATTGGCTGTAACTTTTTTTTTTTTTATGTTATGTGGCTGAACTCTGGGGTGCCTATACCTCCAATAGAAAGTATTATGCGTACCAAATTTCAAAACGATCAGATAAAGGAATTTGATTTTAGAAGCAGTTGAATTATTGTATTTTGCAATATTCTACATATATATTCTTAGCTGTAACTTCTTTGCCTCATATCTAGGTGAAACTTTTCCAGTTTATACCCCTTCCCATATTTACTATCTTTGCCAAATTTCAGAAGGATTGGGAAAAGGGTCTTGGTGGTATAAGCAATTAACATATAAATGTATGTCTGACTATAACATCTTTGTAGTCCAACCAGTGTACATGAAATTTGGCAGGGCTATATATTACACTTTTATTATTATCTCTGCCAAATATCAGAAAGATTTTATAAAGGGTCCCAATTTTATATGCCTGTATAACATATGTAGAGAAGGGGCCTATGCCTGGGATTCTCTCATGTCACTGTGGTATAAGATTGGTTTGTGATGCAAATTGGCCAACAGAAATGTCAACCAAATATCCTCATTCTGTGCTGGGACCATCCCAA
>QEPC01003730.1:968680-1016917 GCA_003113815.1 Sphenodon punctatus | reverse complement strand
GGGGGCCTGCCTCTGATTGGCACCGAATATGCTGATATTCATCCGAATAATGATCTTCACGGGGACAACATCAATTGCTTATATAATTGGGTCCCTTTATCAAAATCTCCTGTACATTTGCTGAAATGGTAGGAAAGGTATTTGATACATTCTTGCCAAATATCCTGTAAACAGAATGGAATATCAAAATGTTACAGCTGGAAATGTATTTTCAGGTTAATGTTTTATACCCTTGGGACCCTTTATCCACTCTTTCTACAAATTGGCAGAAGTATTAAGCATATGGAGGGACATAATATGCACAAGTTTAATTAACATTGGATGCAAGATAAAAAAGTTGTAGCCATGAATGTGTATGGAGCTTTTCTTAAAATTACAACATTCAATTGCTTCTGAAATTGGTTCCCTTTATCTAATCGTTTCGATGTTTGGTACACATAGTGCCCTCCATCGGGGGTACAAGTTCCCCAAATTCCATCAAAATCGAATAAGAAACAAAAATGTTATAGTGGAAATATGTTTTTCAGTTTTTCCCTTTATTTCAAAAACCAAATGTCATTTTCCCATATCCAACCCCCACCCCATATGCCTGATTGCACCGAACTAAAGACTAAACTGAGCCCGACTGAACTAAATACCTAATCTGAACTCAAAGTTTAACCTGAACCACCAAACGGCTGAACATCCGTACCTGGTTCTGTTTGCCCATCCCTAGACTCCACTGCTTGCCATACCCTGCATTGCAGCTGGTGTCACACCCCCCCCCCCATCTCTTATGGAGATGCCCCTTTCTATCTTTAACCTAACCTAACTCTGGTGCTGGGCCCCTGCCACTAAGGGCCCGCCGACCCTTGCCGGACGGGCCCGACCCCCACTTCCATTCCACCAACCAAAACCTCCTGTAACTTCGTCTTCAGTGTGAACAAATACCATTCATTCCCTGCCAGGGATAAATGCACCCCATCCTGCCTGTAAAGGTCTGGCCTCCTACGTGAGATTGCGTGGTGGTCGATCATCACTCCACCCAGTCCCTTCAACCACCGCCCTATTTCCCTGTTGATAGTCTTTCTGGTTCTATCAATTTTACACAGAGGAACCCCATCACCCCATGACACCCATTCTAACAAATCGCTCCACACTATCGCTACCCCGGGGAACATACATTTGACCTTCCAGATATCGTGCCTGATGTCCATCAGCATCTGCACACCTTTTACCTAGACCAGGTCGTTTTCGCCCAAGTGGATCATGAAGATATCTGGCCGGGCAATCCCCATTTCCCTCTCTAAGGTGGGGAGCAACTGGCGCCACCGCATGCCTCCACGGCCCAACCAGCAGATCCGGGCGTAGGCCGACAACCCTAACTGCGTCCCCTAGTGAGAGTGTTCTGCCGCCTTGCCAGTACAGCGCAGCAAGCTGTGGCCCACGATCTAGACCATACTCCTTTGCCACCGATGGGGACCTGTGGGAATAGACAATCGTTACTGTTGACTTACGGGCGGGGGGGGGTCTGACATATGCCCGATACGCTTGGCTGCACCACCTGCCTATGGCTCAGATCTCCTGCACTGGTTGGCCAGCTGTTGCAGCAAAACTCGCCGCCCCTATCCTAAAGGAGTGGGTTCCAAACAGCCCTGCCGGCATGTTAAGGGCCTCTAATGCAGCACACATGACCGACATCAGCTGGTATCTAGTAAGGAAACTACCATCTGCGTGCCGGAACAGCAAAATGGCGGCCACCGGGTGGACTGCTAAGTACTGCACAAGTGCCCGTACAAGGCACAATGCCGGTGACCCCGCCTGCGCCAGTTGTATAATGAACCCCCTGCCTCGCTGGTTGGTCTTTGAGCGATGCAAGCATAGAGTAGCCTCCTGATTCCCCAATCTAACATCCTCCACGGCCAATGCCCTGGCGGACCTGTCTTGTGTCAAGTCAGCCACCAACTCGCTGACCCTGAAAGCCCCCCAAAAGGCCACCATGAACACCGCCGAGAACAGCTTGACCTCACTCTCCAATGTACAGATGCGGGGGAGGACATCACACATACCCATCAGCATCTGCGGAGTTATGGGAGGCCTGCCATCAGTCGGGGGCCCCTACTCCCTAGCCCATGCTTCCATCAGATGCCTAGTAAAGAAGCCCCGGTCAGGCGGGAGGTACCCAGCTAAGCGGCTCATGAAGGCCAGCACTGCTGTCTTTATACCAATGGTGCCCACAGCTGCCCCCTGATGCCTCATGTCGAGCGTGAAACAAAGGGACTGAGCCTCTGGGATAGGCAAACCCAAGTCCCAGCCTTGCGCTAAATGATAACCCTGTGTCATGGGATTCCACCAATGTCACAGGGTGCCCCCGCACGCCCGGCCCAGTCTAGACACCACCACCCCGGCATTGCCCCAGTAGACAGATGCGGTAGCACCCATGCCGGCTTGTGCTGCAGATGCTGCTACGTCCCCAGACAAGCCTCAGACGTCACCACATTCCTGCAACAAAGGAGGGCAGGACTCTAGGACCCTGTGGCACTCTGCATGCCTGCAGGGAAAGCCATCAGCTGAGGGGAATGATGCTTAGGGCTATTTAAACCAGCGCGGCCTGGACAACCGCGCTGGTGATCAGGTTTCCTGTCTGGACTGGCCCCCTTCACGTTGAGAAGCGAAGTGCTTGTACCTTTGCCTGTTGTTCTTTGTGTGGTTTGTGCGTGGACTTACTTCCCTTATTTTCCCTCTCTCCTTCCCTGTTGAGTCTGTGAGTGAGAGCGTGAGAGCAAGGCTGAGGGTGTGTCCCCTCCCCCTCCTTGGGTTCCCTAGCCATTCCTGTAGTTTGTGAGGCTTCCTCCCTTCTCCTTTCCCGGAATCCTGGGTCCCCAAACCCATCCTTCCTTCCTCACCTTCTTGGGACAGAGTCATCCCTGGAGTGCTTGCGGGTGACTGGGAGTGGTAGGAAGCCACAGGACCCCTGTATCCCCACACCTGATGATGATAGGGGCCTAACATCCTCCCGCTCCAAGCACTCAGAAGGGCCCAAATACTATCCTGATGGGCATTTATACCCAGAGAGATCCTTTGGGGCTTGAAGGGCACCTTGCGTGTGGTTGAGAGTGGTTGAGTGTTCCTCTTTTCTCCCCCCCTCCCCCCATAACACTATCACCAGTGTTAACCCCCTTGTCCCTCATTCCCTGTGGGATTTGCAGAAACATGGATATAGGCCCCAAAGTAGGGGAATTGGCTCATGTCAGGCAGTTTGTAGCCAGGGAGGTTAAGGATATGCGGGAGCAGCAGGAGCAACCTGCTGTCGCATTGGCTGCCCTGCTGGCACCCCCGCTGGCCCCTCTGGGAGTTCCCCCAGCTTCTGCCATGCCCCCCCTGAACCCTGTCCTGGTCAGGCCAGTGGGAGCAGCAGCTCGCGAACCTAAGGGGCCACAGATTGAAAAATTCACAGGGGATCGCAAGAGTTTCCAAAGCTTTCTGGCCTTATGCCACCTTACATTTATCACCCAACCCTTGACTTATGCCACAGAGGAATTAAAAGTAGCATTTATCATTGGGAATTTGGGTGGCACCGCCTTGACCTGGGCCACTAATTTGTTGGAAGAGAAAAGTCCTCTCCTGACTAATCTGGCTGAGTTCGAGTGGGAGTTCAGCTCCCTGTTCGATCACCCTCACCGAAAAAGGGATGCCCAGGCAGCCATGATGACTATAAGACAAGGGTGGAACCCCCTATTAGACTATGTAACGTGATTCCAGCAGCTGGCCATAGACCTGAAATGACCTCAGGAAGTATTGGTCATCTTGTTCTAGGGATGGGCGAACAGATCGCGGTTCGGGTTCGGCTGTGTTCGGTACATCCGTTCGGTTCGGCAGTTTGGTTAGTTCGCCAGGTTTGGGTTCGGCCGATCGGTTCAGCTGTTCGGTTCGGGTTTGGCTGTTCGGGAAATGTTTTGTTATGGGTGGTTTTGTTTTTTATATGGTTTTTTGGTTTTTTATTTGGTTTTATATGGGTTTTTTTGTTTGTTTGTTTTTATATGGTTTTTTTTATTTAATTTTTTAATCTAATATTATATATATATATATCTACACTAAATCTAACTGCTATTAACTATTCTAAATGCTATGAACTAAATGGATTATCTGATAAGTACACAGACCTACTCCTACAAACACTAAAACTAAATCACTAACACTATCTCTATCACTAAGCTAACTCCTACAACTGTCTACTGTCCCTAACCTCTCTCTCTCTCTCTCTCTCTCTCTCTCTGTATGTATGTATATATATATATATATATATATATATATATATATGGGATGGGGGGAATAACAAACAACACAAGGTTTCAGTTTAAGTTTCATTTCAGTACAAAACTGAAATGAAACTTAAAGCAATCTAATAATCCTACTCAACGCCTGCTGTTCAGGAACAGTGACTAGCCCAGAAGGTGTTTGGAAGGGGGGGGCAGATAGTTTCATTTCTTGCAAGCCTCTCCACCCCTGGTGCCTGGAAGTCTGCTCCTTAGTGACTAGTACTACCCCTCCCTGTCATGTTCGACCTTCCAGTGAACCTTTTTTTGCCACCCGAATGCGATCCAAACTTCCCGAACTGTTCGGTCATTTCGAAGTCGGAATTGAGTTTGCTTTGGCCAGTTCGTGTTCGGATTTGGGTTCAGATTCGGTCATCCGAACAGGCCGAGTTCAGGCCGAACTCCGAAATTCTGAATCGAGTTCGCCCATCCCTATCTTGTTCTGAAAAGGGCTGTCTGATGAGCTAAAAGATCAGCTGATGTATACCCCATTGCCCACGAAGTGGGAGGACTTGACCACCCTTATGTTTCAGGTAGAGTGCCTTAGTGAAAGACGCCGGGAAGAGGCAGGGCGCTCACCTTCCTCCCTCTCACTGGGCGAGTCCCACCACTCCTAAGGTGGAGACCAGGGTAGGAAACAAGGTTGAGCCTATGCAATTGGGTGCCTCCTGGGGGCCGTTGACCCCCGAGGAAAGAGAACAACGCAGGCTCGCCCAGGCTTGCTTTTATTGCAGGCAGCCAAATCATTTTGCCAGGGAGTGCCCGGTAGACCCTGTAGCCCCCTGCCTTGTTTCTACCATCCCTGTCACCTCTCCTAGCATAAGGACCCATGTCCAGATCCCTGTTACCCTAATCCTCACCCCAGCTCGCTCCCTCGTCTTGTATGCCCTGGTGGACTTGGGGGCTTCAGGAAATTTCATGGATATGGGGGTGGCCCAGTTCTATGACATCCCTACCTGCCCTAAGACCCACCCAGAGCCCATCCATTCCATAGATGGGTCCCCTTTGATATCAGGTCCAGTTACCATGCAGACCACTGCCCTGCCCTGTGTGACGGGAGATCACTGGGTGATTGTACATTTTGATATTGTCTGTACCCCCATGTTCACTGTAGACTTGGGGTTGCCTTGGCTGCGGCTCCACAATCCACAGGTTAAGTGGGGGTCACGGAGGGTCACCTTCTGGTCCGAATATTGTCGGACCCACTGTATACTCCCCAGGCCAATGGGTCTCCCCGGCCTCATCCTGGGAACCATGGGAGACATGGACCTGACTAAGTTTCCCCCTGAGTACTGGGATTTAAAAGGGGTGTTCAGCAAGCAACAAGCTACTGAACTGCCCCCGCACCAGGTTTACGACTGTCCAATAAACTTAGTCCCCGCAGCAGAGCCCCCCTATGGGCATATTTATGCCCTGTCAATGCCCGAATTGAAGGTCTTGAAAGACTATATAGACGAAAGTCTTAAGAATGGTTTCATACGTCCTCAACCTCCCCAGCCAGGGCGCTGATATTCTTCATCCCAAAAAAGGACGGGGGACTCCAGCCCTGCATAGATTACCGGGGGCTCAATGCCATTACAGTAAAGAATAGGTACCCCCTCCCCCTTATCCCCGAACTCTTAAAACAATTGTAAGGGGCCAAGGTATTCACAAAGCTTGACCTCCGGGGAGCATATAACTTACTCCGAGTGGAAGAGGGCAGTGAGTGGAGGACAGCGTTTCGAACTCAATATGGGCACTACGAATATCTAGTGATGCCGTTCAGACTGGTTAATGCCCTGGCTGCCTTCCAACATTTTATCAATAATGTTCTGAGGGAGATGTTGGATCTCTTTGTCATGGCATACCTGGATGACATTCTGATTTATTCAGACACTAAGGAATCCCACGTACACCACGTTCGGAAGGTCCTCAAGAGACTCCAGCACAATAAATTGTACTGCAAATTGGAGAAATGAGCATTTCACTTAGACACCGTTGCCTTCCTGGGGTTTATTATATCCCCAGAAGGGATCCAGATGGACCCTCAGAAAACGACAGCGATTCAACAATGGCCGTCCCATAAAGCTGTAAAACCCTTGCAATGCTTCTTAGGAAGTGTGAATTATTACCGGCAGTACATTCTGTGCTTCACCGACGTGACTAAATCCCTTACAAATCTTCTGAAGAAGAACCAACCCTTTGTGTGGGGGCCGGAACAACAGAGGGTTTTTGAGGCTCTCAAAGTGGCTTTCCTTCAGGAACCCATCCTCCGCCACCCTGACTTTGACCAACCCTGTTTTGTTGAGGTAGACGCATCTAGCGTGGCCTTGGGGGTGGTATTATCCCAAGAAGACCCCCAAGAAAAAGTTCTGCTACCCTGTGCATACCACTCTCGCCAATTAACTCCGGCCGAACAGAACTACACAGTACTGGAATGGGAACTGTTGGCGATCAAATCAATGTTAGAAACCTGGAGACACTTTTTGGAGGGCGCCTCCTCTCCCATCACAGTCCTCACTGACCACAAGAATTTTGAGTATTTACTAGGGGTGGGACATCAAGCACAATACCAGCTACCAGTTTTACCGGTTACCAGTATGCAAAATACCGGATTAAAACCGGATTACTGGTGCCGGATTTATTACATTGATTTCAATGGGGAACTGTCCCCACTGAAATCAATGGAATACCTCCCACCTCCCCCTCCCAGGCTGTGCGGGTGGAAGGGGGGGCACCCCCCTCCCACCCTGCCCAGCCTGGATTTTTTTTTTTTTTTTAAATGTTTTACCCTAAATCCCTAGTGCGCTGGTGACCCAGAGCCCACGCCAGCAGGTAGGTACTGTTGGTACTAGGGTGATCCCTGGGGTGGGGGTGGTTTAACACACACCCCACCCCAGGGATCACCCTACCTCCCCACCCAGGGATCGCCTACCTTTGGCGCTCCAGGGGGCGGCGGCGGCAGTCCGGCGACTTCAGCACTGGCTGTGGCTCCCGGCTTCAGAGCTTTCTAGGCCTTCTGGGGAACTTCCGGGTTTCCCCAGAAGGCCTAGAACGTGGGGGAACTATGCCATCTTGAACCCTCAGGTCTTTGCGGCCACCTAGCTCTCGCTCGATCCACTCCGCCAGGCGATCCAACGAGAATTAACCAGCACTAGCCCTGACCTGCAGCTCTCAGCCCAAGGGCTGATAGAACGAGATGGTAAAATCTTAGCCAGCCCCCCCACCCATCTTGTCGGAAACACATCCTATGGGCTCATCATGATACCCCCCTCGCAGGACATCCAGGGAGAGAAGAGACATTAGAGTTGATTCAGCCCACAAATGAACAGCCAGGATGATGGGGTAGAGTTCCAGGAATGTCAAGTCTCTGGTCACTGCAGTCTCTTCCCAGTCAGGTGGCCAAGGAGCTGCGCACCACCTGTCTCTGAATATTACGCTGAATCCCATTCCCCCTGCCGCGTCGGAATGGACCTGCAGTTCTGCCTTGATTAGGAGCAACTCTCGCCATAAACTAATCCCATTAAATTCCGGGAGGAAGGTGGCCCAGGTATGTAGGTCGTCTCTCATATCTCGGGTGACCCGTATGTGATAGTGCGGTTGAGGACAGCCCGCTAATTTGGCATATAAGCGTGACAAGAAAGCCCTGCCCAGGGCTACCACTTTGCAGGTGAAATTCAAGCTGCCTATCAGGGACTGGAGCTGGCAGACCTTAACCTTACGGGCCGTCAAACACCCCGCAATTTTCAATCTGTCAGCCAATTTGTCCTCAAGGAGGCGGGACTCCCCAGCCACCGTGTCCAGCTCTATGCCCAGATTTTGCAGTGTTGTGGCTGGACCCACGGACTTCTCCAGGGCTAAGGGAATACCCAGGTGATCCTCCAGGGCCTGAAAGGTCACAATCATCCCATGGCACTCGTTGGTCCCCACTCTGCCAATGAAGAGGAAATTGTCCAAATATTTGGCGATATCCCTCCCATGAGCGCGCTGCCTGACCAGCCACTTGACCAGCAAACTAAACCATTCAAAAGTTGAACACGAGATTGAACAACCCATGGGCATGGCTTACATCATACTTTGCCAGGAGAGCCCTTGTTCCGTGGCATTTCACGAGTTCAGCCACTGTATCAAACGATGTATAGCACACCGTGGGCAACTCTTTAGGGATGGCGTCATTGACAGACCCCCGTTTCAGGTATGACAGGTGGTGAATCATTCGGAACTCTCCGGGGGATTTCTTGGGGACCACCCCTAATGGGGAGCCTATCATGTTGGGGAATGGGGGGGAAGAGAACGGACCCGCTATTCTGCCTTCCACTCTCTCCTTCTCAATTTTCTCATGCGTTACCCCCTCCAGACCCAACACTGATTTCAAGTTTGGGGCAGCTCCATGTGGGAGGACCTCACCTGCTGGTATCCGGAACCCAACCTTGAACCTGTCGACTATGTAAGCTACCTTCACGGGGTCCGGGTGGGCTGATCTACCTTAATTGGGGTTGGGACCCTTTGCCAGAGCTGGCTGCCCCACTCCCCCCTGCCCTCCTCTACCGGCGGTCCCGGGGGGGGCTCCCTTTGTTCTCTGATCTGGCTATGGGGCAAGCCGTGGCATTTTGAAGGCCTGAGCAGTTGGGGCAGGAATGCCGGAACTGGCATGCCAGTCAGGAGCATTTCCCTGTCCGCACAAAATCCCAGCATTGGCTCACCAGGGGACCTGCTGGTCACTTAGCGTCACAACAAAAAAGATCATTAGCTGGGGTGATGCCACCTTTTACCAGTAGGTGGCCACTGTCTGAACGTGGGGCGTTGGCTGCATCCACCATGCAGTCTAGCCAGAGGTCAGGTGCGTGGGCATCCCACCTCATCCCTGGAGTGAAGGCCGTTCGATGACAAAAGGCCTCATTGTAATGCAGCCACGTCCCAGCGGGACCAAAGTCATACACCTGGCGGACGATGTCCACGTATTTCAGGAGCTCAGGAGCCCAGAAGGGGTACGCTTGCATAACTACTCCCTGGAATATGGCAAAGGCTGCGGTCCAATTAGACCAGTTTCTGTCAGCCTTGGAGTGCTTCAAGCGCTCCTTCTCCTTCCTGTCCTCTGGGTCTGCAGGGTCGACTATTGGGTCCCTGAAGAGGAGGACGAACAGATCTACAAATTTGCCCCTCCATATCTTCTCCCACGTGGCCGGGAGCAGGTGCATCCCAATGGGGGCAGACACTGCCGCATAGCCCACTCCAGGAAGCAGGTACCGTCCCATCTCATGGTCCGATCCATACCCTGAACCCGGTGGAACACCGGGGGGGGCGTTGACCACACTTGTAGCGCCTGTCCAGTTTGTAGGGGGGCCACCATGGGGGCTGCAACCTGACTTCCAGGAACCGCCATACCTGGACGAGCCATGGGCACCCAGGCCCCCTTTCCACCATAATAGTTGGGTGGCCGGTTCGCTCACCTTGCTCATGCCCACTGCACCACCTACTGCCTGCTGACCGGTGGTAGGGGGAGAGGAGGGGGTATGGTATTGCACGGTCCCTTGAGTTACTTGGCCCCACCCGGTGGAACTCGCTCCTAACCCCTGCTGCAGGATGACCCCAAACTGTGGGATAACCCCAAACCCCAGCACTGCCACCCCCGCTGGGGCCACTAACCCCGCCATACCTTGGCTTGACCCCGCTGCCGCCACTTCCTGGGTTGGTGCACCGATTATGCGTTGCTCCACCATGTCCCATATCACCTGCTCAAGAGCCCCTATGTGCTGGTGCAGCTCATCATCGTCTCAATGGGTTGTGTCCGGCCCTGGGGGTACCCAGCCCTCGGCCCTGTAGCTGAGAAATGGAGGGGGAGGAACACCTCAAACTGCCCCCCCACTCGCTGTTGCGTGGGGGGGGACCCAGCCCATGACTGCACCGGCCACGCTCACAGTAAGCTGCGGCTGTGGGTCCAACTGGGCCTGCAGCTCTGCCAATGGCACCCACTCGGTTGCCCAATTGGAACCCCTGAGCAGCTGCAGCCATGAAGGGGGGGCGGGTGTCTCTGCCGCACCCTCCTGATGTTCAACCCGCAAGCGCCTCTGCACTGGAGGGTACTCGAGAAACCTGACGGGGGCTTACCCTATGACACACACACCCCTCGTAATGGCTGGGGCGGTGCTAGAGCTGCCAACTCCGCCTGCACTCCAGCAGCCCCTGATCCCTCAAGCGGCACCTGGCCCACTGGACCCATTCAGGGCACTCCTCTGCCCCCCACCACCGTGCTGTGCAACAGTGCCTCGCAGTCGGCAAGGCAATCCCTAAGAGATGGTTCCTCAAGGCAGGACCCCGATGTGCCCTGGCCCCCCACATCCACCAGCTGTTCTCCCCTGTACAGGGACCCCCCCCAGCCACTTGAGATGTGGGGGTGTGTGGATAGGTCTCCTCAGTCCCCATGCCATGGGCCAGCGGAGGGGAGGTCGGGCACCCCGGCAGGGCCATGGTTGCCTCCTCGGGGCTTTCTTCTTTGCCCCCATACCTTGACTCGCTCTTATTCTAGGCTCTCCCCCACATGCCGGAAACATCCCACGGTCCGAAGCACCTGCGCATGGCTCCAATGGGGCCTAGTTGGGCAACCTGCTGCCAGAGCTGTGCTGCTCCATTCACCGTCACCTCTCGACTGAGGAGGCGAGCGGCCTGGGCAATACAGTACCGCCCTTCCAGGACAGTGCTCCAATCATCAGGCGTGCCCTTCATGTCTACCCAGCCAGGGTTGCCTAGCAACCCTGTCCAGGGACAATGCAAGGCCATGCGGCCGTCTCTCCTTTCCCCCCCCCCCTTCAGCAAGCGGCACTCTACCCCCGTGGGGTGGGGGGGAGTGATGCAACCGGCAACATGGGGAGTAGAATCCCCTTTCCATCCCCCAAACCCATCCTGCCCATTTGTTCAGGGCTGGGGGCATGACAAATTGGCCTTCGCAGCCCCTGGGGCAATTAAGAAATAAATAAACAATGAACTCTAGCCCTGCAGCGAACATCAACACTTGCCAAACAAAGATTGGTTAATAATAGTTGCTCTTAATGCATAGATACAAGTTACAACATAACTTTATTCATTGCATCAGAACTTATTAAACTCAGATGTTAAACAGAGTGGTCTGGAACTATAAATTAATCTTAGAATTAGGCTGACTTCTTCTATTAGCTATAACAGTGTAAGTCCACCGACTTCCATGAAGAGCCTTATTGATTGTAAAACTAACAGAATTGGACAGTTTCTTCACCTCTCCTGTTAAAATGTGCAAAACAAAGCTTTACCAGTGTAATGGTATGCACTTAGGTTTGTCATTAGACTGTGTGATGATCAGCATCACAGTTTCCTTTCCTCCTCCCTTTTTCCCTGGAACCCCAGGCATGAGCATGGAAACTCAGCATTGAAATGACAATGTGGACAACTGTTTAAGTTTGTTGCCTCTCATAACAGATTCCATCTTTGTTTTGTGTACAGAGATCCCTCCCAGTTACAGCAGCTCCATAACCAGGTCTTGCTTGAACACCAGCAGTTACAACAACCATCTCCCACATCTCCAAGAGAGTTGCCATTCAATACAGGTATATTGAACTCTGCTCCTTCACCAAACCAGCAGCCTACATCATCAGCTACATATAAGCAGATCAAGAACTCTCCTTCACAGACATTCAGCTATGTCAGACCTAAACAGTTCCTGGCATCTCAGAACTCCACACCAACTATCAACTCCCCATCCAGCTCCCCAGTCACTACATTGAGCAACGTGCCTCAAGCAACCCAAAGAACAGACAAAGAAAACCTCTTAGGATCTCCTCCACCGGTCCAGACAAGGTCTATAGGAGGGTTTACAAGCCAAATAGAACAGTCTCTAACAAGTTTCAAAGAATCAGTTTTGCCTTCACTGTCACTTTCTATATCTAGCCCAAACCAGTTCCAGCCCCAGAATGTGCTTCCTACTCCTCTTTCTCCAACCGGCCGGATTCAGAACCCAGTAGCCTTTCTCAGTGCTGTACTTCCTTCACTTCCTTCTACACCCCCAACCAATGCTATGGGTCTGCCTAGAAGTGCACCTGCTGCGTAAGTAGCACAAATCTTACATGCTGAGGTAGACAAAAATGAATTTGCAAGCAATTCACAATGAGTTTCTGTTTTCTGCTCATTTTTTGCTGATAAAATGTCATTCATAAAATGGAAAAAAAGAAACTGGGTTCTGTTCCTTTGGTAGTATGCGTACTTCATGGATTATCAGAGAAGGGACAACAAGGGAAAGAATGAGATTAGAGGAGAAACACAGGAGAAATGAATCTAAACCAATTTATCTACATGCGCTCTTAAAACTCACACACCAACTGTAAGTAAATAAGCTAGGTTTTTAAAGGATATGGTAACCTTAACCAAGGAGCACTACCTGTAAAGTAGGCATAACACAGAGAGAGGGTTTACTAAGTAATAATGTACAAGAGAACAGTTTGTTTGAAATGGTTAGATCTTTAACAGGAGACCTATTAATAGTTACAAGTTTCAAAATTAAAGGGACTTGAATGATTCTGTTGAGAGAGAGAAAGCGAGGCTTGTTCCCTTGAAAGAGCTATCTTGAAATAATTTGGGGTTAGCTGGCTGTTCACCATTCAATCAGTGCATGGGCACTTCCCATGGGGAAAGCACCCCCACAATGGCCCACATCCCAAGCCAAATTGCCGTGAAAGTTTCTTACCCCAAGTAACCTCGAAGAGGCTACTACTCCCATTGCCTGTGACGACATGATGGCTCTACAGTTTATTGTGTTTGGGAATGTTAAAATACTTTGGCTGGTTCATGTAAACAACATGACCAGAGTGATTTATATGACAAACTGGCTAGCCCCATATCACCTAACCAGGAAGGTGTACTGTACCCAAAAACCTCTGATTAAAAGAGTGCCTGAAAAATTCTTGATGGACTGAAATAAAACATAAATAGGGGTGGGAATTTCAGTTTCGATTTTAACCCAAACAGCTCAAAAATGGCTCTTTCAGTTTAAAACCGAAGGATCTGAAATTCAGGCTGTTTTAGTTTCCGATTTTCAGTTCTGCATCTTCCCACTGAAGTCAATGGGGACATTTTCCCATCGGAAGTCAATGGGAAATCTTCAATGGGAAGAAGAACCAGTGTCCAACCTTCCACATCCCCATTCCCTGGGGCTCACTACCAGTTTCAGAGGGTGGGAATCTGCCTCCCTAACACCTCCACTATATGGGACCCATCTTTATCCTCATCCCCTGGGGTCCTGCCAGCTAGCATGTACTTGCAGCTCTGCTGCAAGGAGGCCGGGACACACAGAGGTGGCCCAGCCCAGTCTCCCAGCAGCGAAGCTCCAGTAGCAGAGCTCCAGCAGCGCACCCTGGGAAGAAGGTCTGCCGAGGCTCAGCAGACTTTCTTCCTAGGGTGCACTGCTGGGAGGCCGTGCAGTGCCATAGCAGCTGTGAGAGGCCTTCTGTGCCCCAGAAGGCCTTCTTCTCAGGGCACGATGCCTTCTTCCTGGAGCTCCCTGCTCCAGCAATGCACATGTGCAAAATAGCCACAGGGACATTTTGCACGTCAGCCCTTTTCTGGCACTATTTTGGAAAAGGGCAGCCTTTCTGTGCATTTGTGGAGCCATTCCGTGCGTGCTCAGAAAGGCTGCCCTTTTCCAAAACGGCATCAATGCTGCCGGCGCCATTTTTGGTAAAAAGGCTAGACATGCGCAAAATGGGCCCCATGGCCATTTTGCACATCTGCAGTGCTGGCTCCAAGAAGAAGGCAGTGCACCCTGAGAAGAACCTCTCACAGCCGTGCTGTCTCCAGTGTGGCCCAGTCCCCCAGCTCTGGGGTTTACAAGCCACATGGAATGGTGATGGGGAAAGATTTCCATCCTGAAACTTTGTGGGGAATCCTAAATGTAGTCAGACAGTGGGGTTGGGGCACAGGGTCACAATCGGGATCAGAGCAGGGAGACAGGGGGGAAGACAAGGCTGGGAACAAGACTAGGCTGGGAGCAACAGCTGGAACAGAGCAAGAGACAAGGAGTGGGAGCAAGGACTAGGACATGAAGAGAGTGAGTTACTCTGTCCAGCTTCATGCTCCTACCAGCCAGGCTTATATCTTGACTAACAGCCAACTAAGAAAGCAGGGGGCCATGGATAAGGTCCAAGAACAGATAGAGAGATGTGGCCTAGCAATTGCAAAGGAGCCTTGCCCAGAAATAGCTGGGCCCAAGGCAGGTTCTGGCAGTGGTGCTGGAGACCTGACCACTGGTACAGCACCCCTAGAGTCATTGGTTTGAGACTAACTCCTTACAATAGTAGATTTCCAAAAAGGTGGCGCCACAGGGGTGTGCAGAAGGGACCTCTTTCATTTGAAAAAGTACATTTGTTTTCAGGTTTTTGCTAAAAATCCATTCGTTTTTGTAATATTTTTGTATAAAACACTATTTAAAAAAATTAAATTAAAAATCACAACGCATGCAAAAAATGGCCACTGAATCATTCTGTACATGCACCCCCTTTTCTAAAATGGCAGTGGCAGCATTGCCACCATTTTGGAAAAGGTCAGCTAGCCTGCACATGCATGGTGGCTGTTTTGTGCATGCATAGACTGGCTGCCCTTTTCCAAAATGGTGGTGAAGCTGCTGCCGCTATTTTGGAAAAGGGTGTACATGCGCAGAATGGTCTGGCAGCCATTTATTTGCATGCACAATGGTTTTTAAAATTTATTTTGTATTAGTTTTTCCTTTTTAACAAGAATTAATGAAAGCAAACTAATGTTGATTGCTTATTTATTCATTTTTGCGTCTTTAGTTACTAAAACGAATGGGGCTGTTAGTTTTGGTTACACTAGTGTATGCAGTTCTTTTTATCGATAGCGCTCAACACTACCAAAGAGCTGTGGTTTTATAAAGCATTACTGTGCCATTTACATTTGAGGTAAAGCAATGGCAATGTCAGAAACATAACCACGTTTCCTGACTCACTCAGCCCACTGGGCTACAGCTTTCTCTCAAACACAAACAAAACTTGGATTTATTTTTGTTTTAAAAGGCAGGGGGGAAAGACGCCCTATTCCAAATACTCACCAGGGCTCAGTCCTTAATGTAAAAGCTCGTCACCCTTCTTGCACTCCAGATTCTTCAGCACAACCAGGTAGTTTCAGCTGAACTCAGCAACATTCCTCAGCTCAGCTGGGTTCTTCCAGGCATCATGGGACCAACAGATACTTGAAACAGAGCTCTCATGTTCAGGTTTTTGATTTTAACACTGATTCTGCCAAAGAGTGAGCAAGGACTCTATGGGCTTTCATAATTTCACTGATATAACAAGCAAATAAAAAACATGCTCTGTCTTTTCTATATGTGCACGAGTAATGTAATAGTTCCCTTAACATGAATAGCACTTAACACTTATATAGTGTTACATTACCAGAGCATTGTACAAACATTAACTAATTAATCTTCATAATACTCATGTGGTACTGTACGTAACTATTATAGCCACTTTACAGTTCCTGGCTTGCAGCCTAGAACTCACTAGACCATTCTGTCTCCTCTTGTAAATAGCCCCCAAACCTTAGGGGTGGGACACCAGATACTAGATTTACCGGTATCGGATTTACCGGTATCGGCATACCAGATCTTTAACATTGGGCATTTACTGTTTTTTTTTACATTGCGACCGTTTATCTCAGTGGCCACAATGTTAAAAAAATGGTAAAGCGCCCAATGTTAAAGATCCGGTATGCCAGTACAGGTAAATATCAGATCTATCAGATTAACCCAATACACCCAAATACTGGCAATGTCGGTTCTCGGGAGAACCGGAATTCCCACTCCTACCAAACCTACCAAGCTTCAAATTTAGGTTTTAATAGGAGACAAACACAAATTGAGAGCGGCAAAATGCAAGTTGTAAATTTGGACTACATTCTTTGAGATATGAATATTTAAATAGCTTCTGTTTAATTATTTTACATTTCTGATATTAATAACTACTGCAAAAGAAAATTTTGATAGCACAAGATTCGAATGGGATGGTACAAGATGAAGGTGTCCTGCATATTAGGAGGCTCTTGTCCCTTCTGTCTATACTTTCTATTAGTCAGGACATAATTAATAGTTGTGTACTCCAGATTTACTCCCTTGTTGAAATACATTTAAGTAGCCTGGTGTTACTCTGACAACATCTTACTGGAAATAAAGGATCTGAAACCAAGACGTTTTACTGTGTAAAATATGTATACCCCACTAGACATGCATCCTCAGTTCCCATTGTTATTAGTTGTACTTAAATGCATATATTAAGATAGCATCTAAAATCTTCCATGCTTTATTTTGATTTCACTTTCTGGGAACAAAGGCATCGTCTGACTCTTCCAGACGTTGAGAGTTTAATTATTGACATTGAAAGATAGTTGACTACAGTGCCTGTTTAGCAGCATTTTAGTAGAAGATTTGTTTTATAGAGCGAACCAGGGACTAATGAAGAAAAATCTAAAGCCTCTGCTATTAGCGACAGATGATGCTATTCGGGATAATAAAGCTGCAGTCGTAAAAGACCTTGAGAAAAAACTGCGTTTCCAGGAGGAAATTCTTCGACACAATCAGCAGGTAAGAACAACGGCCACTAAGTGTTTCACTCAGTTGTTGTGAGCAAGATAGCTGTTGAGTTTCATAGCACATAGCACAAAGTAAAGCTTTAAAGCTAAGCTTGTATACATCAAATAATAAGCTGTCATAGCAAGTGATGCCTCTGGAACAGGGAGTTGAAGTTTTAGAAAGGGTGCAAAGAGGTATGGAATGTTGACTTACTTTACTTGGTACATTCAGCTGACTGAGTTACATTTCCATCTTTTATCATCTCTAATAGAGAATACTAAAAAAATACTGCAGCTATATAAAACCATGTACCGTTGCAGATTACACTTCCTTAGTTTTCAATCATTTCATTGAATACACACATAGCAATTCATATACTGTGTATATATCTTGTACATATTAAATTAAAATGAATTAAGGAGAGGGGAAATAAGGGTGTTAACAAACACGGCGATAGACTGCTGGAGTCCGGGTTCCATCCAGTTCCACCCAGCAGCATCATGGGCTGTTCAGTCCGTGCAGGCCCCACTCAAGTTTAGTGTGTAGACCAGGGATGGGGAACCTTCTTTGTCCCGGGGGCCACACTGAAAATTAGTACGAGCTCCGAGGGCCACATAGAGGTTGGGGGTGGGGGTGCTTAATGGGTGTATTCAAGAGAAGGAGGGCCCAGATCATGGATCTGTGCCATGGATCTGTCCCCTACCCTTGTGTGCCTGCCTTCTTCTCTGTTCCCTTATTCTGAGCTCAGTTTTTCAGTGCTTGGGGGTAGAGACTGGATCCAGGGGCCAGATTCAGGCACTGGAAAGGGGCCATATAAAAACTTGCTGAGGGCCACATTTGGACCCTGGGCCTTAGGTTCCCCACCCCTGCTGTAGACCCTAATAAATGGGAAGCACCCTGCATGTATTTCTTGTGTGTTTGGACAGCCCCCACTCACAGGTTTACTGTGACAAACCTAATACATGGTCAGGCGTTCTTCCCCACCACCTACCAACCCCCTCCATTCCCAGTATCCTGCCCCCGTCACAACTCACAGATGTGGTGAACAAGAAGAAACCGCCACTGCTGCCACTTGATGTTCCAGATGCAGCGAAGGATCCAAAAACACTCCAAGACTGTGAACCTGAGTGACCAGTGGGGGACGGACCCCATTAGTAACAGGTGTCCCAGTCCTCTCCAAGTTGCAAGACCAGCCAACCATCATCACTTCAGTCTTGTCAAGATTCCGCCTCAGTCGGCTCACCCTCATCCAGTCCCTGACAGCAGCCAGGCATCAGGTGAGCACCAAGACTGCAGGACCTGGTTCAGAAGAAAAGGTAGAGCTGAGTGTCATCAGCATATTTATTTATTTTTATATCCCACCCTATCACCAAAAGCTCAGGGCAGCTCACAAACATATAAAATACAAATGTAAAATAAATAATTAAAACCACACAAAACTAAAAACACCCCATCACCCTTCCCCCAATCTATCCCTGCCCACTAAATGCCTGGCCCATGCCAAATAAAAAGGCCTTATACTGCCTCCAGAAGATATTCAAACTAGGGCTCAGGTGAGCCTCCAAGGGAAGGAAGTTCCAAAGTTGTGGGGCAGCCACCGAGAATGCCTTTCTGCAGGCCCGAATCATATGAAACTTGGCCAATGATGGAACCCACAAGTGGGCACCTTGACAGATTTTAAAGGCCACGAAGTAGCTTAAGGACAAAGGCATGTTGATGCCTGTGAGAGGCAAACCCTCGAATGATCTCAACCCAGGAGCCTCAGATACACATTGAATAAGAGGAGGGACAGAAGAGAAACCTGCAGAACACCACAGGGGAAGTCCTGGGGGGACAACGAGCAGCCGCCCATCACCACCCGCTGGATCCTCCCACTCAGGAAAGAACGGAAACACTCAAGAGTGGTCCCACACACCCCTGCCAGGTCCCTCAGTCATATCAACAACACCCCATGAGCCACTGTATCAAAGGCCACTGAAAGATCTAACAAGATCAACGAGGTAGCATTTCCCTTGTCCATCTCAAGGCGCAGATCATCGACCAAAGCCACAAGCACAGTCTCCATTAATTATTAATATTATTATTATAAGCATTGCGCTTACAAAGAACAAGATAGACATGGTCCCTGCTCGAGAGCTTACAATCTGAAGACGGGGGAGGGGGAACAGAGAAGGGGAAAGCAGAGGGAGATGCATTGCCATACCCAGGATGAAAACTAGGGCCGAAGTGAGGAGAATTTTTTTTTCTCATGAATAATTCATGGGAATCATGAGCGGGGGAGCAGAGAACTCAGATGTTCTGCCCCCACCCCCGAGTTCTTGCAAATTACTCAAGGGGCCAGGCAGGGCTGGGGTTGCAGGCTGGGGTTGCACAGGGGCCAGAGGTGAGCAGGGGGGAAATCCAAGGCGCCCTGGGCACCTCCAGTCCCCGCCTGGCCTCCCTGCCTGGGTGGGAAGAGAAAGTTCAAGCAGTGCCAGGATTGGAGGTTAGGGGGCCTAGTGGCGATCGGGCAGGCATTATTCACTGTTCAGGGGGGTCCCAGCCCTGCTGCTGTCCTCCCTGCCATGCCGCCTCTTCCCGGGGTTGAGTTTTAAAAGACAGAAGGAAAAAAAAATCTCGGGCTTGTGCAGTAGAGCTGCTCTGCCCTGACTGCCCTTTGTAAATATGGCATCTGCAGGCCCGAGCAGCTCCTCTGCGCATGCCCAAGGTTGCTTTTTTTCTTCTGCCTTTTAAAACTCAAGCCCGGGAAGTGGTGACATAGTGGGGAGGAGTCGGAGGACAGCAGCAGAGCTGGGATCCCCCTGGACAGTGAGTAATGCCTGCCTGACCCCTCGCTAAGCCCCCAACCCCAGACCCTGCCCAAACTTTCTCTTCTGCCCAGGCAGGGAGGCCAGGAGAGGGCTGGAGGTGTCCAGGTTGGCTTGTCTTTGCCCCCTACTCACCTCTAGCCTCATGCTGCCCCCCCACCTGCAACCCTGGCTCTGCCCCCTCAAATTCTTGCCGGTTCCCAATGAGAAGGGGGCGGGGAGGGCATTTCTCATCTCAAGGCGAGATGAGGGCGGGGGGGGGGAAACCTTCTCGTCGGAAACCAGCAAAAATTGCAAACCGAGTTTCAGTCCTAGCGAAAACCTAACTGAAACAGGTATAGGAATCCAATAGCATTGAAATGATCTTGGAGCTGTCGGTAACCACACATTGAATAACCTTCCCATAAAAAGAAAGGTTAGAGACAAGTTGATAGCTGGCTGGAGAGTCAGAGTCTAAGGATGGTTTCTTAAGCAGGGGCCAGACTACTGCCATTTTAAGAGCATCCAACACCCTCCTGTAGGGAGCTGTTGACAAGCACAGCCAACAACAACCCCAACGTCATCTGGCTGGCTTTTACCAGCCAAGATGGGCAAGGATATAATTCGCAACTAGTTGCCCTCATCACCCCAAGCACCTTCCTCGCATCAGTGGGTGATACCAATTGAAACTGATCCAAGTAAACAGCCCCCGACTCTGCAGTTGAAATAGCAGCACCCAAGTGAGAGGGGGAGTACAGACATGGGGGATCTGGGTAGTAGGGAGTGTTCCAGCCCCACTGTGAGAGGGGAAGTATGGACATAGGTGAATTGGGTTGGAGGGAGTTTCCTGGCCCCCTTGTGAGAGGGAGGGGTATGGGTATGAGGGAAGAGAGTGGGAACTGGGGTATAGGTTGGGTAGGTGGAGGGGAGGGATGTCCTCGCCTGTCTGCCTCTGGGGATGCTGGACTTGGGGATCCCTCTCTGGTTGTCCCCTCCCCCAGGTCCTGATACACCCCCAGAGTGTTGTCATCTTTGGAGGAGATTATTAATCGGGAGCCGGAGAAGAAAGGCTTGCTGGGGAGAGGATATAGAGGCAGCTATTGGGGTCATGGTGGGCATGGGGAGGTATGACTGGGGTAGAGGGGAGACCACTGGGGCTTTCAGGAGAGACACTCTGTGTCAGTTCTAGTGTCCCACTCTCCCATCTCTGAATATTTGGGTGTGGAGGTCAGTAGGGCCCCTACTCTGACAGTGATGCTGCTTAATGCAAGATCGGTGGAAAGTAAAACATCTACCATCCACAATTTGATTCAGGATGAGGTCACCAATGGAGACCTGAGTGGATGAGGCTTCTGGGTCAGTCTTGTCCCAAATGGTGCCAGCCGGGTACTAGATGCAGCATCAGCCGAGGCTCAGGGGATGAGCGGGGGGCGGGGGGGAGGGAGTGACTCTAGTCTGTAAAGACACTTTGGCCTTTCAGAGGTATCTAGTGCCTAACTCATCTGATAAGAGCGTGCACTCACCCTGTGTTGGATTTGGCTGGGGATAGATTGGGGATCCTTTTGGTGTACCATCCACCACAGTTGATTCCCTGACTGCTCTAGCTGAGCTGGTCTCAGAAGTGGTGCTGAGATCACCCAGACTTATTGTTCTGGGTGATTTCAGCATAGATGCTGAGCATGGCCTTTTAGGGGCAGAGCAAGAGTCATGGCCACCATGACAACTATGGGCCTATCTCAAATAATATTGGGCCCGATGCATGATGTGGGACACACATTGGATTTGATGTTTTGTGCCAGCATGGAAACACGGGTTCCAATTACCGGGGGTGTTGTTATAATGCCATTGTCATGGTTGGATCATTACCTCCTGAAGGCCCAGGTCCCGGGCCTCCTATGCCCTCGTTGGGGTGGTGGATTCATTAAGTTGTTCTGCCCCTGAGATTGATGGATCCAATTGGTTTCCAGAATTTTCTGGGGGTTATGCCTACTGATCTTGACAGCTGCTCTGGTCGATGACCTTGTCACCTTGTGGAATGACATCTTGACAATGGCCATCGACATGGTTGCACCCAAGTGTCCACACCCAACGCTTCATCAGTACAGGTTGCCCTGGTATATGGTGAACCTGAGGCAGCCAAAGTGGGAGGGTAGGTGGTTAGAGTTGCAGCTTAGATAGTTTTTGAAGGACTATGTCATGGCTGTGATGGTGGCATTGAAAGCTTTTTCTCCACTATCATAGAGGCTGTAAAGTCTTGTCCAGTGGAGCTGTTCCAGGTGGTGTGAAGCCTGGTTAACCCGGCCTGTCTCCAACAGGAAATGGAGTCATGTAATGCCGACATTTTGATTAATTATTTTGCAGACAAAATCCCTCATATTCATCGTGGGCCTGCAGGAGGCAGAGGTCTCTAGTACTGGGGCGTCCTATACAAAGTCTCTTAACATCATCAAGCCAAAGTCAAAGCCAAAGCCCCCTGGCTTCCCAAAGTCTCTGAGCCAGGAACAATCCTCTGGCTTCCAACTTACAGTCTTTGTTTTCTCCTCTGCAACCCAGTCCCCTCTTGCTCAGGCACAGTCCTCTGAGCCCACTTGCAGAGTTACCACACAGCTCTGTCCTCCTTGTAGGTCTCTCTCATGCCGAGCCTGGCTTAGCTTTATGCTTCCTTGGGCTGACTGGGCCATGCCCTAGTCTCAGCTGCTTCTCCTTAGGCACCATCCTTCTGCCTGACCAGCACCTGAAGTCCTGCTAGCCCCATCACATGGCAGGTGCTAACTCTTAAAGGGCCAGTGGCCCACAGAGACTCTGCCCCGTTAGTGTGTGTGTGTGTGCGTGCACACGTGCACAATTGTGTAAAAGAGCGAGAGAATATGGGTGTAAACTAACGAGATGATAGCTACTGCACTTCATGTTCAGTCAGTGCAGATCCCCCCCCCCCAGGTTTAGCATGTACAGCGTAATAAACAGGCAGCCTCCACTCAGCCCCCACTCACAGCTTTACCACGACAAACCAAATTTATTTATTTATTTATTTATCCAGTTTCTACCCCACTCTTCCCACAAAGGCTCAGGGCAGCTCACCAAACATAAAAATATATAAACATAACATGTACATGAGCATATAACATATAAAAACATTTAAAACCCCTAAACCCCACCCTCAGTCCCACCCAACTCTGTCCCAGCCTACCAAACACCTGGTCAAACAAAAAGGTCTTACATCTCTTCCAAAAAGTAAGCAGGCTCAGGCAGATCTGCAAAGGGAGAGAGAGTTCTATAGTTGTGGAGCAGCCTCCAAGAACATCTCTCTGCGTGCCCATATTGTACAAACCTCACAGGCAGTTGATATTTGCAAGAGGGCGCCTTCAGATGACCTCAGAGGTCATGATGGAACATAGAAGAGGCGGTCTTTAAGCCCAGGACGTTTAGGGCTTTCAAGTTCAAAACCAGCACCTTGAATCGTGCCCAGAAAGTTATTGGCAGCCAGTGCAGACTCCAGAGCACCAGTGTAATGTGCTCCTGGTAACTCACCTCCAACAGAAGGTGGGGTGCTGCGTTCTGTACCAGGTGCAGCTTCTAAACAGTCATCAAGGGCAGCCCCACATAGAACGCATTCCAATTGTCTAGCTTCAGGGTTATAAAGGCATGGATGATGGTGGCCACATCCAAGTCTGATAGAAAAAGTTGCAGTCTTCTCACCAAATGAAGTTGGTGAAAAGCACTCCTGAAAACTGCTGCAACCTGGCCATCCAAGCACAGCAATGGATCAAAGAGCACCCCAAGGCTGTGCACCTGAGTGACCAAAGGAGACTGGATACCGTCAACAACAGGGGTCCCTGTGTCCCCCAGGTCACATGGCTGGCCAACCATCATCACCGTAGTCTTGTCTGGATTCAGCTTCAATTGGCTCACCCGCATCCAGTCCTCAGGAGCAGACAGGCACCTGGTAAGCACTAAGACTGCAGGGCCTGGATCAGATGAAAAAGAAAAGTAGAGCTGGGTGAAGAGTTCTTCCCCTGCATAACTGATGGGACATGGATGCATGTTAGCCCGCATTCACTGGACTCTGCATGGTCCAGGACGCTACCGTGAGTGGAGGCTTCATGTCAGCTGGGTGGTGGCCACATTTATTTATTTATTTATTTATTTATTTCGTTACATTTATATGCCGCCCCCCCATGCCCACGGCATCTCAGGGCGGCTTCCAACACAATATAAAACAGTTTTAAAAAACAATTTTTAAACATAAAACAAATTTAAAACACCCCCCACAAAAATTAACCCACCACCCCACCCTCCCCTCTGAAGGCCTGGGCAAACAACCAAGTCTTACAAATACGTTGAAAGGCCAAGAGGCCCGGGGCCAGGCGAGCCTCCTCCGGGAGGGCATTTCACAACCGCGGCCCAGCCACCAAGAACGCCCTCTCCATTGTGGTCCCCTGTCTTACACGGGGGACCTCCAGAAAGGCGCCCCTGGTGGACCGAAGGGATTGCTCTGAGGCACGGAGGGCGAGGCGGTCCCCGAGATATGAGGGGCCCATACCGTGCAGGGCTTTGTAAATCAATACTAACACCTTGAATCTGGCTCGGAACGCTATAGGCAGCCAGTGCAAAGCATGGAGCACTGGTGTTATGTGCTCACGCGGGCTGCCGCATTCTGCACTAGCTGCAGCCTCCAAACCAGAGACAAGGGAAGCCCCACGTAAAGCGCATTGCAGTAGTCTAGCCTGGAGGTGATGAAGGCATGGACGAGAGTGGCCAGATCGGGCCTGGAGAGGTGAGGTCGAAGCCCCCGTACCAGATACAACTGGCGAAAGGCGGCTTTACAACATGGCTGTTGGGGGTGAACACCAAATAAGTGAGCAGGTGGACACCCACCTGGTGTGGTCTATCATCTTCTTTGTTAACACCCTATGCGTGTGGCAGTGTGATCATGCAAGTGTGTGAAGGGGTGTCCTTCTTTGATGGCTTGTTGAAATGTTGGTTGGTATGGGTTTTTAGATTAGTGCTAGATGAGTTTGGTATTTAAAACTTTCAGCAAGGTTAAGAAAAGAAAATATCAGATCACTTCAACAGATATTAAATGTATCAGATGAGAAAAGGATATTCATGTATAGATGGAGGGTCATGACCTAAGGTAGCAATAAAAAAAATTTGGGTGACGCTAAGAGAATTCCATGATATTGGTTGGATCCTTGAGGTGCCTTTCAACCCTACAATTTTAGTCTATTCTGTAAAGCAGATCCAACAGTTATTGCTCCTGAATAGGTTTTGGATGTATATGACCCACCTACCCTACTGAAGGCCTGAGGATAAATTGATAATTAAAGCAAAGAGGAGGGGAAGGGCAGAGCACCAGTGCACTTCTCGAAGTGTGACTGATCACCCCCACTGGTGTAAGGATTGATTGCCAGGAGCATAGTGCCCTAGCCAAAGAGAAATGGGGAGGAGACAAGGCTGCTCTTGTACATCATGGCAAAGCTTCTCCCCCCTGACACACACACTGAGCTTGAAGTCACCAAGCTTCAGATTAAGCACCAAGGAAGCAGATTTGTCCTAGGCTTTCATGAAACACAAACAAGAGAATTTTTTTTTAAGTGTACCTTAGCATCTCCACAAGAGAGCACATAGAAATAGCCAATGGTTGTGGAATCTGCGTAGCAAATTACATACCGACAATGGCTGTCATAATCCCTGCTTTCTTGACCTTTCTTCCGATGAATTTTCCTGCCAAAACACTTCTAGTAAAACAACTGTCATGTAGTATGTTTTGCAGATTAATCATAAGTTTTAAAGTTTGTACTTTCTATAGTAGTGAGACAAATTATTTAGACAGTGACTGTAAAATACCATTCAATCTTTCATGTTAACTGCATATAACTTCTTTAGAAACAACAGTCATTCCATGGTCTGAGCACTATCTCCTGATAACACAAGTTATTTATACGTATCATTAGCTGTAGAGCTATACAAAATCCTGGACTCAGTAACACACAAAAACTCTGAGGAACTTCAGGTTTGGTCCATCACTTCTTACCACAGTTATTTATCTACAACACCCTGATTTGGGGAAGGCTCAGTAACGCTAATGTAAAAAAAGTAGTCTAGTTTCACCACAAAATAAATAACCCATCTACTCCCTAGCATGCTCACTCTTTCAGCTCAAACCTCTCTCCTTGCATGCTCTTCGCAACTTCGAGTCTTGGGTTGCTAACGTTTTAATCCTCCAAGATACAGGAAGAGACCTCTGCAGTTGGTAATTAATAGCAGCTGCAAGTTCAAGGTTTTTATCTCTGTGAAAGCATTTTGTTATAATCTTTAAATAGTACATCGAATGAAAGAGGAAAAGAGGACAGGCCATAGACTCGGTGCTCTCCAGAAGTGCCATTGTTTTTGCAAGGTTGGACATAACCAGTACACTGAAATAGATGTATAGTGTCTAGACATGCCTGCATTAAGCTGCGTTTACTGGAATTTTCAGTAGTTCTGTGTCTTTCTCCCCATAAACTGAATACTGAAAAACCCCTTTATTCTGTATTTGGTTTTTTCATAATACTGGTTTACAATTTTTCCTTGGGGATTCTTATTCCATTAAGGTTTCCTCTTACAAATAATAGATCAGTACTGCATGACATTTTGAGTATCTATTTAATGCATAGGTGACTCATGACTGTTGATAGTTGGGGGGGGGGCACAATTTAAAGGTGATAATTAACCACCTAGCCAGGTTAGCCTGCTCCGCTGCTCACCTCCTCCTTCTCAGCCAGGTCCTGCCACTGAGTCCTCCTTGCCTTGCACATGTTGCTGCTGCCTGCCACGGAGCCATCCTCCCTTCTGCCACTGCCATTGTCCCCACGAAGAAGTCATCCCTCTGACGACTTCCTGCCCACCCAGATGAGTGAGGCCATGGCAGGGGAGAGGAGGAAGACAGGACTCCTAAGTCCAACCATTGCAGAACTGAGGCAGGGCAAGACCAGGGAAAATATTGGGAGGGGGACCTGCCCACCCCCTACACATAATCACCCATGATTTAATGTAAAGGAGCATTGATCTACGAAGAACCTGGCTGAGATAGTAGCTTTGTTACATTTCCTTTTTGTAAAATGTGGTTACATATATTGGTTTTCATTCATAAAAAGAATTGCACAGTGTTTTTCTGATGCATAGAATAATTATATCACAGAGTTGTGTGAATTTCAGTTACAGGAAAAGTGATCCCTGTAAATACAATCTATGCAGCACTTTGTGCTTGTAATGCAATAGAAAAATACTACCTAATAGTCACAATTAGGTGTGATGCAAATAGGTGTAATGCAATTAAAAATACAGTGAATTGTGACTATTAGGTGGTATCACCCTTTTCACTCTGGATGATTCTTTAAATAGTATTTCTTTATTTATTTTATTTATTTAACTATTTTTCCACCCCGCCCCCTCCTGCTCACAGAGCAGATCGAGGCGGCGTACAAAATACATAAACAATAAAACACACATAAAATATCATGAAAAAACATTTAAAAAGATAAAAGAACTAAAAGGGCAGAATTTCCCCTCCCCAACCCAACCCACCCCACCCATCTCCATCTCCAAAGGCCTGGCAGAACAGCCAGGTCTTACACTGTCTACGGAAAGAGGGGAGGTCTGGGGCCAGGCAGGCCTCGATCGGGAGGAAGTTCCACAGCCTGGGAGTGGCCACCAAGAACATCCTCCCAATCGTCACCACCCAGGCAACCCAGGGGACTTCGAGTCGGGCGTCCCTGGCTGACCGCAGGGGTCACAATGCAATCCGGGGCCTGAAACGGTCCTGCAGGTAAGCTGGGCCCAGGCCATTAGGGCTTTTTAGATCATTACCAGCACCTTGAAGTGGGCCCAGAAGATAATAGGCAACCAGTGCAGAGAACAGAGTGTAATGTGCTCGTGGCGACTCGCCCTCGTTAAGAAACGGGCCACCGCATTTTGCACTAACTGCAACCTCCAGACCGTCCCCAAGGGCAGCCCCATGTAGAGTGCATTACAGTAGTCTAGTCTAGAGGTGATAAAGGCATGGATTATGGTGACTAGATCCGAGTCCGAAACATACCGCCGCAGCTGTCGTACCAGATGTAATTGGCAAAATGCTCCCTTTGCCACAGCCTCCACCTGGAGATCCAGGCAGAGCTGTGAGTCGAGGAGCACCCCCAGACTATGGACCTGTATGGCCATAGGGGGGCAGACCCTATCAATGATGGGGGCCACACACACACCCCAGCCCTACCCACCAACATCATCTCCATCTTGTCAGGATTCAACGTCAGACGGCTCGCCCTCATCCTGCCCCCCACAGCTGCCAAGCACTGGGTGAGCACCAAGACTTCCGGGTCTGGGTCTGCAGAAAGAGAGAGGTAGAGTTGTGTGTCCTCGGCGTACTGATGACAACGCACGCCGAACCCTCTCAGGACCTCACTCAAAGGCTGCATAAACACACTGAACAGGAGGGGGGACAGAATAGAACCCTGCGGGACTCCACACGTGAGGTCCCATGGAGATGAACTACATTCCCTGAGATCCACATGCTGAGTTCTCCCAGCCAGGAACACACAAGAATGATACTATAAGAACTACATCTTTGCTATTCACTATTTATTACAGAAGTGACTTTCACGTGAAATTTGTTCAGCTGACAAATCTAGAAGCTACCATCCTCCTCCTTTCCCTATCACGACCCCATCCCTCAGCAGCATAGGAGGCCAAGCAGCAGAAGCAGATGCAGCAGGGGATATGAAGCAACTACCCCAGGTCTTGTGGGTCTCCCAGACTGCCCCAGATCCCACACCCAGGCTATCCTGGGCTCTACCAGAGAACCACCACAAACCTGACCCACTGGTTAAGAACCACTACCCTAACCAATGCATCATTCAGTAGGCATGGGCGAACAGATCGCGGTTCGTGTTCGGCCGTTCGGTTCGGCCGCGATCGGTTCGTGTGTTCGTGTTCGGCCGTTCGGTTCGGCCGCGTTCGGTTCGTGTGTTCGTGTTCGGTCGTTCGGTCGTACTTCACGTTTGCCCGTTCGGTTCGGCCGTTCGTGTTCGGCCGTTCATGTTCGGTTGTTCGGGCAGGTCGTACGTTCGTGTTCGGCCGTTCGGTTCGTTCGCCATCGGGTTGTGCGTTCGTGTTCGGTGGTTCGGTGTTTGGGTGGTTCGCGTGTTCGGGTGGTTTTTAATATATAATTTTTTTAAATTTTTTTATTGAATTTTTTTATCAAATATTTATATCTCTATATCTACACTAATAACTAACTAACTAATAAACTACCTAACTAATAAATGTATTCTAAATGCTATGAATAACTCCAACAAACCCTAAAGCTGAATCACAGAAAACAGTAAACTCTATCTATCAGTAAACCTTAAACTAAACTACTCAAACAAAAATGTATCGACCTAATCCTATCTATCTACCTATGAATTGAATATATGGGATGGGGGTTAGGGGGGCAATCACAAACAAGACAAGGAGGGGTACAAAACTGAAATGAAACCTAAATCAATCTATAAATTAATAATATATACTACTACTCTAATGAATCAAAAAAACAGGGGAAGGGAATGGGGAGGGAATATTCAATGGAGGGGGGAGGGAAGGAGGAAGATTGAAGATTGAACACAGGGAGGGATAAAAACAAAAAATAACAACTAAATCTATCAAAGCTAATGTAAATAAATGAGAATATGGGGGTAGATGGGTTGGATGGGTGAAATAGGAGGAGGATGGCAATGGATTGGGGAGCTGGAAAATGCTGGGTGAGGGAGCCTTCTGAAACGCCTGCTGCTCAGGAACAGTGACTAGCTCAGAAGGTATTGGGAAGGGGGGAGGCAGACAGTTTTGTTTCTTGCTGCGCCCGCCTCAAATCAGCCCCATTGGCTCCGTGCAGCCTAGCCCGTGGCCAATCATAGACTGCCAAGCCAGTGGTCTGAGGCGAAAAGAGATGGTGATTCATCAGGCTGGCTGCTACTCCAAGCCACTCTCCACCCTCCACCCCTGGTGCCTGGAAGTCTGCTCCTAGCTGAGTCAAATGACTTCCCCCTCCCTGCTACATTTGGCCTTCCAGTGACCTGACAGAAGACCATGTTTTAGCCACCCGAACACAACCGAACGCGATTCGAATTGAACGAACTGTTCGGCCATTTCGTAGTTCGGTGTTCGGTTCCGTTCGGTGTGTTCGGCCATTTCGTAGTTCGGTGTTCGGTTCCGTTCGGTGTGTTCGCCATTTCGGTGTTCGGTGTTCGGTCCATTCGGTGCGTTCGTGTTCGTGTTTGTGTTCGGTTGTCCGAACAGGCCGAGTTCGGGCCGAACACCGAACTACCGAACCGCGTTCGCCCATCCCTATCATTCAGACAGCCTCAAGAATACTCTCAGAAAAACAGGGTTTGTAGCATACCCAGAAGGTCAGCAATTTAGGACTATGTGGGACCAAGAAAGAGAATTACATTTCAAAGTCAAGGGGCCCTCACAAAGAGTACTGTTCTGTATCATACTGGGGAAATGGTGTTAGTAATAGGCAATATGCCAAGAATATTATTCAAGTTCGTGGTATTAATATATAAAACTCTTAGCAATGCAGTGCTTTGGGCAATCATCTGTTTTATTTCCCTGCCTGGCAGTTATGATTAGCTAAAGCTGTCTGCTCACAGATGCTAGGTATTCAGCCAAAGCCAGACCCCAGCCAGGCCTTTCTTGAACACGGATCCTTAGTCACTGAACTAACTATTTGGAAAAGGTTCACAGAGTTTGTCACTGCAGTGCCTAATTTTGCACACACTGCATTCAACATTTATTTATGTTATTGAAATTACTGTTTTGACAGTTTGGGGGACTCCCTGTCCTTTTGCTTGCATTTGATTTTTCTGTTTTCCTCTCATCAATTATTTGAAAAATGATCAATTTGTACTACATTAAGAAAATAAGAAATGCCATACTGGGTTATACCAGTGCTCCATCTAGCCCACCATCCTGTCTCCAACAGTGGGCAGCTCCAGTAGCTCAAGAGAAGTACATGTACTGGTGATGGGAGGTATGACGCATCACCTGCTAACCACTCTCAGCTACCTGTAGCCTGGGATTTAAGCCCTAATTAGTAGGCATTTATGGCTATCCTCTATGTGACCGGGCAGTTTCTTTTTAAATTGTTAATACTTTTATTTTTGACTGCACGGCACATAGATATTTTGTGATTAATGCCCCATAAACAGAGTGTAATACATTAATCTCCAGGAAAGAAATTAGTTTGAAGAGGTTTTCCTATATATGAAGTGTAGCATCCACATCAGTACTCTAGTATTTAACCCTGATTGCTCAAGGAGGAGGACTGAAAATCAGCTGCAGCTCTTCCAAAGGAGAGGTATTACACATAATGCTTCACAAAATAATCTAAAGGATGCTGTTATATAGCACCTTGAGATGACAACGCACATGCCAGGTTTCTCACATGATCTGTTTGGTAGGCTGAAAATAAGTTTGCCTCATGTCCAGTTTGGTAAAAATTATAAACCTCTAAAATCCAGTGACAAAGCTAACAGTAGTTGGCAGCAGATGGCAATAATTGTTGAGTTATATACACCATGGATACTAAAATACAACTAAAGTTCCCTCAGTCTTTCTATTAATGGCCACTTCTGTAGGTTCCCTTGTCTGCAGTAGAGAACTTTGATATTACAAGCATCTACTACACTTAGACCCTTTTTAAACAGGCTGCAGCTGCACACAACAGAGCTCACTAAGTATGATTTTGAGCAATTCAGTGGCATCTGTTATCTGTGACCCTCCGCACCCTCCTACACCCCACCCCACCCATAATTGAAAACTGTACACACCCATGCTTAGGTCAATAATGCAATTGCACAGCTACAATGGACTCTGATTAAAACAAACAGAACTTTACTTAAGATGGGGTAGCAGTAAGAAGTCAGATAAGGGTACAGGGGAACACAAGGCAAGTTAGTTTAAAACAGGCTTATAGGCTATAAGTTATAGCTCAGCTCAATCTCTGGTAGGTTTGAATCCTTCTCCACAGTGATTGTTAGCTATTTTGGCTTCAAATATTGTATGACTGCCCTGACAGGCTGAGTTTAGGGTATCTGAGCAGCCTTCACCTCTTCCCATTCTGGGTCATTCCTCTGAGGATGTGTAGAGAGTGTGCGGCCAAACTTTAGGGTAAGCTGAAAAGCTCCATTAGGCCTAGCGTAAATACTTAGGTCTATCTGATGTGTGTCATGGGGTTTTGTTTACACCAAATAGTCCTTGTGAATTGTGAGTGCAGCAGGTCAACACTTGCACAGAGTGGTACTGTGGAAAGGCAAGGGTGGATCCCCATCCTGAACCTGAGTCTAGCCAGCAGAACCTACCAATGTACATGCTATAGCATGAAATGACACAGGCATAGGCATTCTTAACAGATACTAATTTTAAAATTCCTGGAGCTACAATTACCTGGACTTGTTGCAAAGTTTTGTTTTAAATTGAATACAATTATTTTTTTAAAAGATAAGCGGAAATAGTACAGATTATTGTAGGAATCTTGGGTGAAATTCCAGCTCCTGTGAAGTTCATGGCAAAACTCCCATTGGTTTGCATAGAATCAAAACTCATCTCAATTTTTGCAGTTCCTGTCTTGTAAATTAAATTGTACAAACCTACAACACAATCCTGTACTGTGCTCCTATGAGCAAACCGCTGTGCTGCCCACACAGTTCCACGGGCTTGTTTAGGGCTGCATATGGGAAGTCAACCTGTTAGCACAGATCATAGAGCAGTATGGGGCCTCAGTGTTGCATTAACATGTATTAGTCGTTTTACATTTAATTTTTTTTTTTTTTAAGGAATAAATGAGCCAAAAAATGCCAGTGGATAATTTTAAATTGCCTCTATTAAGCCAGTCAACATGAGGAAAAAGTAAAGGGGATGGGGGGGAATATTCTTAATTTTTAATTAGACACTATATATTCTCTTTGATACAGTGAGATAAAAATCAACAGGTTAAAAATGCTAAAATACACCAATAATCTGAAACAAATAGCTGTGAACTCCACTCAGTAGCTTTTTATTCTGTAATCATATCCAGATTACTTAGAATTATTCCTTTAAACATTATGGTAATGTTTTTTCCCATTCCCATTATTTCCCTCTGCTAGAGAACTACATATGATGAAAGTTTGGCCTGCAGACTTCAGGGACCAAGCAATGATTCCCCAATCTTCAGCTATACACCCCAGGATGTATCCAAGGTACAACACTGTTACCTAACCTTTACTCCTCCATGTGCAATTAGTATTTTACACATCCAAATTCTACTTTTGGGAAATTGGTTTAAAAATGGATCTGCTATAGATAATAATTGAATCTTCATTCTAGAACGTTCTGCTATATTTTTAAGTTTCTTAAAAGTTATCAACATTTGTAGTGTTAAACATAAACTGAGCTTAAAATAAAACAAACGACCCAGCCAAGCAGCAGATCCCTGTACTCTGATGCAAAGACCCTCTGTGGCTTTAGAGGCCTAGGAATCTAGGATGACACCGTACATGGCCCTGTTGTGTTGCTCGACGCTGACTTCCCTGGAGGCTTAGGCCTGATCCAAGGTCACATATGCACTTTGTGTACTGTGCGTGTGCCACGTTCACACCAAGTGTGCATGCTGCGCTGTGTCCCTACACAGAGCTTGGATTGAAACCTTAGTGAGCAGTATGTATTTTTATAGGCATCCCAACAATTTTGCTTTGTGTGTGGCAGATTCTCTATCCACGTAATAGGTTTATATGGCCATCATAATTCAGTAACAGAGGTACTCCTAATTTAGCCTGGTAAAATGCCACACAAGTTAGTCCTCTTACTTTTTTTCATCCTTTGTTCTTTATAACAGAAATACATTTACATGAGAATAAGAGAATAAGAGTTTATTTGTTCCTACAGTCTAAGGCCACATTCACACAAAAGCACACGCAGCTCTTCTCCTCGTTGTATTATTTGATGTGGAAGTTTGCATTCCTGCATTTTAATCATTCACATGTTCCCCTCCTTCACTTCAGAAGTTCCCTCACTTTAAAATTTACCACAGTAGTGCCAGGGCTGATAATAGCCACTATTAGGCTTTTTTTGTTTGTTTTTCTTATCAGCAATATCCCCATTTGGCAAGCAGAAGGGATTCATCCCTGAGAGGAGAAATTGCCTTTGTTTTCTTCCATAGCAATTAAGATTGGCTGATATGTAAATTAATCTGTTCACACATTAATGCAAATGCAGGTGAGAGATTTAGCCCAAATGTCAACCGTGACTTTTCTGGCTTAACTTTGAGCACTTCTCCCACATTACAGCTGGTTAATCTCCAGTCATAAACTTAGTTTTCACACAATCAACATTAAGGTGAGGGAAATGCTTTCTGATGATCTCTCTCATGTGAATGCAGCCTAAGTCTCAATATGTTGTATTTCCAAAGCTCCAGGTAGTTGCAACTTGGCTACTCCTTATTCCAAGAAAACATAAAACTACCCATCCGAATCCCCCTCCATTGCAATCCCAATCTAGATCAAAAATTCTTCACTGACTAAAAAAAGTCTCAAAGAATTTGCTTTCCTTTACTTCTGACATCATATTCAGCTAATTCCTCTCCCAGTTACTCCATTATTCCTAGGTCCTGATCCTCCAGTAGCATACATGGCATTTCACAAAACATGTCAGTCAGGGTGTAGCAGTGTGCATGGCACTCCCACTCAGGAGGAGAGTCTCAGTACCTAAATTGGAGAAATAGCTCTGCTACGTTGCTACACCTGGGCTGTCTGGATACAGCTTGCTCTGTTTGGCCGTGATTCAGGGGTAAGTCTTGGTTTGGTAAGCACATTTGGCACCTTGAGTCTGGCTTCCACCTCCCCTACAGACAACCCATTCCACCAGTGTGTAGGGAGAGTCAGTCATCTCATAAATACCTATGGAAATATGGAAAGATCCCACCTGGGAGTGCCTTTAAATGGCTTTGTCCTCTTCAGAGTCCTTCATCTTGTTTCCTCCAGGAGGTCCTCAACAACTTCAATTCTGCTGATGAGCTTGTGTAGCTCCTTTGAATTCCCTCTCTCAGGGAGAGCATTCAGCAGCACATCCTTTCCCTACCGCTCTCTCCAGTATATGAGGGCTTTCAATTTATAGGCTGAGATTTTCGTGGGTCTTTCCAGGTGTCTATTATTAAACACTGTCCTTTTCCACAGGAGTGCCTGCATGTTGTTTAGCGCCTTGTTGTGGTGTGATCCTTTAATGGCATATAGTGCCTGTACCTTTTCTTGTCAGTGCTAAAATACCCTACTACACAGAGTACTGGAGTGGAAACTGACATAAGAGCTGCCATCCAGTCTCCCTTCCACAAACCAACAGTTCAAGCACTACTCACTCCGATGTCTCTGTTGGTCAAGCCATAGCCATGCGCATCCTCTTCCCATGGTGCTCGTCAATGAGGCCTCCACCTGAAGAGTACAATTCCCAGCCTCTCTTAGTTCATAGTCCCCCTTTCAGAGAGATGATCTCTCAATACTCAGTTCCTCAATTCTTCTCTCCAGAACCAGAGGTGCACCTTACACTGCCTTTGTTGATGTTCCTCTAGCTTCTCACCACAGGAGCAACCAGTTCTTGCTTTTCAGGACCTTTCCCCCCATTTCCCCTCCCCCAAGAGTTGGTTAGGCCCTTTCCATAAACCCCTCTTATTATGCTCCATCTGGTACTGAGTTTCTAATCCCTACCCTTCATTCCAGGCTGGACTACTAGTTATTGGGTTAAAGCAGACGTGCGGTCAGCATGACCACTCCTGGGTCTGTCCCGCGGCATAAACTGAAGGGCAACAACCTGATGTGACTGTGGCCTGGAAGCCATCCTGCCAGTGCACAGCCCGGGTATGACCAGGAGCACAACAAACGTGCGGTCAGGCAGCCCCACCCATGCTGTGTTCCTAGTGCCCCACCCCCTGCCATGATGGGCAACCAATGAAGCCCCCTCACTCACATCCAAGTTACCAGCTCATCTACCCCCCACTGTAATCTTCCACTTACTCTCGCTCAAGTGACCAGTTCATCCACCCCCCCACCCCCCTGTAATCCTTCCCTCACACCCAGGTTTGTCTCTCTCCAGGGCTCCCTGCCTCCCTGTAGCCTGCCCTGGGACTCCAATACTCACTTCCTCAATTCTTCTCTCCAGAACCAGAGGTGCACCTTACACTGCCTTTGTTGATGTTCCTCTAGCTCCACATCCCAGGAGCAACCAGCTCTTGCTTCTCAGGACCCTTCCCAGCCACACCCACACCCAAGAACTGGTTAGGCCCTTTCCACAAGCCCCAAGTGATTTAAGTGCAGCATCTTCATAAAGGATCAAGCATATTAACTGAGGTCAGGTTTCCTTGCTTGGAATTGTGAAACAAAATTCTCTCCCAAGCTCCAGTGCTATGCTTAAGAAGATATATATAAGAAAGAATTTAAGTGTGTGTGTGTGTGTGTGAGCACGATCCAGCTCCGTACAAATCAATGGGAGTTTAGTCATTGACTTCAATGGGAACTGTAGGTTGGAAGACTAAACATGCGCGAGAGCTGATAGTAGTGGGGATTCACTCACTCCTCCTTTCTTAATTAAATTAAGTTTGTAAAACTTGGCTGTTCGCCCAGGCCTTTGGGGAGGGGGGCAGGGAGGGTTAGGGTTTTTATCTCCATCCTACCCTTATCTATTGTTTATTTTGTCCTAGCCCTGTTTTAATTGTTTATATCATTATGACTGTTTTAAATTTATATTGTAGTTTTTATTCTTTTAAAATTGTTAGCCGCCCTGAGCTGTTTTACAGGAAGGGCGGGGTATAAATTGATAAAAAATAAATAAAATAAATAAAATAAAATTGCCTTATCCCAGGAGATAGAAAGAAAAGAGAAAGCATCCACAGGCTCATATAGGAGTAAGCATGCCAAATAAGAGAAAAACGGTCCTTGGAAAGGTTTTGTGAGCCTCAATTTTCTGCGGCAAAAATCTCCTGCACCAAACAACATGGCAGCTAAAACACAAAAAGAAGACAGGGAAGGGGCACTGACTCCTTCAATTCTGGAGAATATTCTAAAAGAAATTAAAGAGCTTCTGACTGCGCTGGAAGAGAGAGGTACGGTATTATCAGAAGTTAAACAATTTAAGACGGCCTGCTACAGAGTAAAATAAAAGAGGGGACTCTTGTTTCTAAGTTGGTAGATGTGAAAGAAGAAGGCTGAGCTTGGTTGAAGATAAATGCTTAGAAACGGAGGGCTCCAAATTTGCACTGATTAACATGGTGCAAGTTCTTCAGGATAAATGTGAGGACTTGGAAAATCAATCCCACAGATCAAACCTGAGGATCCCTGGAACTGAGGAAGGTTGGAGCTCTCTTCCCAAGGAATTTTGTGAAGACCTTGATCAGGCAGTTGTTCCCTGATGAAGAGAATTTCAAGGATATTTTGATAGACCGGGCTCACAAAGCATTATGGGTCAGACCCAGAGAAGGAGAGAACCCTCAGGCAATCATTGTAAAATTCAAGGATTATATTAAAAAGGAACTGATCTTAAGAAAAGCCAGAGCAAATCAAAGACTGCAATATTTACACTGTGTGATTAGGGTTGTGCCGGATTATGCAGCAGAGACTACCGCAGCAAAGCAAAGAAAATAGTACAAATGTATGGGTCTAATGATGGAGAGAGGATTCCAGCCCCAATTAAGGTTCTTGGCGAAGTTTACTTTTAACTGCAGTGGAAAGTGGAGATTTAACTCAGATCCTGATCTCTTTGAAAAAGATCTGCAGAGCAATGCCAGAACTGCGAGGCACAAATGAGGCTGAGGAGAACAACGCTCCCTAATTCTCTTTCCCAGAACGACCCTGGGATATTATGTTTTGGATACAGGATCCTAGTGACGAGACTTGATCTTGTTTAATCCAAGTCTGTACTACTCAGAAGAGCCGAGCAGGCAGCTAGACTGAACTACTGAATACTAGCGAAATATTATGTTGGGGGCGCAGGGGCTGGAAAGATAGGGCGTTTTCAGACAAGACACTCTCCACTCACTGCCCACCCACCACCCACCCGCTATACATGTTGCAGGGCTGCAGTGTTGTCCTATGGATGTCCTGTAACACGTATAGTGAGTGGGAGATGGGTGGGTAGCAGATGGAAAGTGTCTTGTCTGAAAACACCCATAGAGGGAGGATATTTTCCATTTTCAATTGAATTAATACAAATGGGGAAGCAGTCTATTACCCCATGGGTTAAAACAGGTAACTCCATTATAAACTCTACTATATTGATCCAGTTGTTGCAGCTGAAGTTGCTATAGGAGCAATAGAATTATGGTATGAAGGGAGGGAAGGGCCCCTGGATGTATTAGTAGAGAAACTAGGAGCTCAGTAGGCCCTTTCCATAAGCCTTCCTATTCTATAGGTTTCTTTTTTTCTTCCTTTAAATATGGAAGGAAGTTCACGTTATGCAGAGTTTTAATGTTGGCCTTGTTTCTGGTCTAGGTTTGTAAGCAGTACTTCAAAATGTTGGATAAATGGTAAGCTTAAACAAATTCTTTCCAGACATAGCAATACAAGCTGGAGTAAGTTAGATGGTGGACTGGATAACATTACAGCGCTGTCCTGGAATGTACAGGGTCTCAGGTGTTCTATAAAAAGGAGAAGAATGTTTAAATTTCTTAAGTTACAGAAAACTGACATTTTTTTTCCCTTCAGGAGACACATTTAATAAGGAAGGATGTTGGAAGGCTCAAAAACAATGGATGGAACAAAAACATTTTTTTCTTGTGTAGGGAAAAAAAAGACTGGGGAAGCAATTGGTTTTGCTATGAAATTGGGGGTCCAAATTAAAAAAAACAGAAAAGATAATGAGGGATGTTTTTTATTTTTGTTTGGAACCTTAGAGAATGAGGAATTCATGTGGGTAAATCTTTATGCTCCCAATGAGAATACCTTAAGTTTTTTTCAGAAAGTCCTTCCAATAATTCAGAGTTAATCTTCAGGGCACTTGTTAATTTATGGAGACTTTGGGTGAAAACAGTCATTACGCTAACCACCCTTTAACCACCCTTGGTGGTCATTTATGCATGTTTCAGGGCTGCATAGGGCACCAATACAGCCCTGCAACATGCATAAAAAACCACCAAGGGTGGTTAAAGGGTGGTTAGCATCATGTCTGTTTTCACCCTTTAATTCCCCGTTAACAGAGCTGGATAAGTTTAGTTCAGTCACTCTGAAACCCTGAAATAAAAAGCTATGGGAAAATTTGGTTAAAGCTGGATCAGTTGATATATGGAGACCGACTAATGGAAAAGCCAGAGATTATATGGTTGATAGATGTAGGGAATGTTATATTAAAGTTTCAGCTATGTCAGACCATGATGTACATAAATGAACAAAGACTCCAAACAGCCAGTTCAGTGGGGGTATTGGAAACTGAATACAAGTTTCCTATAGGATATAATTGTCCAGAACAGGGTGTCAGAGGATATAAAGGACTACTTTGAGAAAAATGACGCAACTGAAATATCCTTTCCGACTTCATGGGATGTGGCGAAAGCGGTCCTTAGAGGAGAGTTTATTTAAGTTATAGCAGCCCATAAAAAAGAGAAAGCAGAGTGTTTGAAGGAGTTATATTCTCAATTTACTAGATAGATAGATAGATAGATAGATAGATAGATAGATAGATAGATTCTATCTATCTATCTATCTATCTATCTATCTATCTAGACAATTTCTGCTATAACTAAAGAATATTTAAAAACAAACATACAATAAAACAAATCAAAACCAATATGAAAACCACATCTATCAATCCGGGGAAGATAAAATCAAATTGAATAAAGTTCAAAATCAGAAACTATGGGATACAAATAGGGACTATAAAAAGTCCAAAATACCCATAGGGAGTAATTCAGACATCAATCCCCAACTCCCTAAATGATAGTTTAAGAGCTCTTTCCAAGAAAGCGAGCAGTCACTTTTGTTTTTTCTAAATCTGATGCTAAGGTCAGTGTCAACAACTTTTCTTCTGTATTTGAGGAGAAAGTATGAAACATAGAATCTATCCATGTACTTCTGAGAACAGAAAACCTGGGGCAGTGGAAAATTACGTGTTCCAGGGTATCTCCTTCTTGTAAACCACAGATACAGATTCTACTTGAATAAGGGATCTGCTCTCTCCTGCCTCTCACTACCATCGTTTCAAACAAATTGAAGCGAAGGAGGGTCACCATTCTCCTTAGTTTGGGGTCCCACATCTGACAAAGATAATGCTCGAGGGAACAGGAGAATTTCACCTTAGCATACAGAGGAGCGATCTTATTTGACTGAATTACTGACATCTCCTTTCAAAGAGCAATCTCGTATCCTTTGACACAGCTCGTCTTTGTCCGACGGCCATTCGACAGGATCAGGGGGTAGAGCAGCTCAGTTTACTAAATTGGAAGAGTTAAATAAATTAAAATCCCAGAAACATCTTAGAATTAAAATTGATAAATTGAAAGGATAGATCAATTCATTGGAGACAGACTATACAATCCAACAAATGAAAAGATTCAGTGCTTTTATTTTGAAAAACATAATAAAATAGACAGAGTACTAGCCTGGCTAGTAAAAAAAAGAGAGAGAGAGAGAAAGGACCTTTATAACAAAAGGATGGCTCTGAAGTCTGAAGTGTGGTCTGTGATGGGTTTGCCCTGGCTGTACGTCTGTGGGAGAAACAAAGTTGGCACTTATCACAGACATCGTTGCCCCCATATCTATTTCCCAAATAATGGTTCTACCCTTTATAATCACCTCCTCCCTGAGGTATCCGGTCAGTTCTTTGGGATTCGTGATCCTGAAGACTTCTATGCGGTCCTCTGAGGGGCTCTCGGTTGGCTCCCCCATTCGTACCATTGCTGCCCTGTGGACCGGCTTGGGGGTGCTTTGCAACTGTGGGCAGCTGGCTTTCTGGTGGCCCAATGCCCCACAATTGAAGCATCCCTTCGCATCCCGATTTGCTGATATTTCCAAATTGGGGGTCCCCTTTTTCTCCCTTGGTGGGGACCCAGTTTCCCATTTAGGGAATACCTCCCCCTTTTCCCCTTTTTGGTACCCTTTCCAATCCTTCCCAAAGTGGATAGGCTTTTTGTCCATCCCCTCCCTGTTGAGCAACAGTTCATCAGCAACTTCTGCTGCCTCACTGAGATGTTTGGGATTTTTATCCTTCGCTAAGTGTTTGATTTCCCTGGGTCAATGATAATAAAATTGGTCTAATCACATTAGTTCTACTACTTTGTCCCTAGTATCTGCTTTCGCTCCCTCCAAGCACTTGCGAGAGGCCTCCCGCAACTGGGCCCCAAACTCAACCATAGATTGCCCTTGCTGGGGTGCCAGTGTGCGAAATCGCTTTCTGAAGTGGTCTGGCCCCAGCTTATAGCGCTTGAGCACTGCCTCTTTAAAAGTGGGGTAATCGGTAGCAGATTCAATGGGCAAATCATCTAACACAGCAGACATCGTTCCCATTACCAACCCAGCCATATATCTCATAAACTCTCCCTCCCCCAGTTCCCACCTACGAGCCTGTTTCTTGAAGATGCTCAGGAACACCTCTGGGTCCTCCCCCTCTTTGAAGGGGGTGAAGTCCTTGGGGGTCAGTTTGTGGGGGGCTCTCTGTTTCATTTGTAACATCTCCACCTCGTGTATGCGCTGGACTTCCTGGGCCTCTCTCTCCTTCTGTCTTTCCTCTCGCTCCTCACCTTCGTGTCTGCATCACTCCTCTCACTCCTCTCGTTCATGTCTGCGTTGTTCCTCTCTCGTTCCTCACATTCGTGCTTGCGTTGTTCCTCTTTGTGCTTGCGTTGTTCCACCGGGTTCTCCAGCTCCCTCTCCCTGAGGCGGTTCTGCTCACGGATCACTCCCGCTGCTCTTGGGTTCACCTGGAGGGACTTGAGGGGCAGTCAGCCTCAGCATCCTCGCCCTGGCCACTTGAGCTTGCCGGCACAGGATCCTGAGTTCCATTCCATTCTACCAGGGCCTTGACTGTAGCAGCCTTATTCATGCCAGAGAAGTCAATCTTTCTCCTCTTGCTCTCCTCCTCTCTCTCCTGCTTAGTCATCTTGTTGTAGCGCTCTGCCATTTCTCTAAGCCCTGTCACGTTGACCCGCGGTCAAATTAAAAGGACTCAGTTGCTTCCAGTTTATCTTTGAAAAAATCCCTTGCCTTGTGTGCCACAAAAAAAAAAAACTGCTTGGGGAATGCAGTTTCCCTATCTGCGTGTTAAGCCTGGCCATTTGTGGATTCGACCACCGCTGCCACCACGTGTGACGAAACGCAGTATGGGGCACTATACAGTGAAGCCACCCGCCTTACTGGGTTATGTCTAAAAATCTCTGCCACCACCGGGAACCAGGAAACTAAAGGGATTCACACCTTTCCGGATATGTGAACCCCCCAACACAACTCTGACTCTTCACCCACAGCTCCCACAGCACCCCTTTTGTTGAGGTCAGTCGCCCTAGAGTTGCTCTCCGTAGGCAGAGTTGCAGAAAACTGTGTGTCTTGCAAGGACTCCCCTTCGTGGGTACAAATCCTTCTAACCTTTAAAGGTACCAGAGGATTTTTCTTTCCAACCACTGGTCTTTTCACTCAGGCACAGATACACCCGTTTTACAAAACAAAAGAGATACTTTATTGGCCAAACGCAGAAAAACAGGTTTGGCAACAAGGCTAAGGTAAAAGACTTTGGATAAAGAGAGAAGCAAACTTAAGATAGAGCCTCAAATCTTGGGGATTCTGGTGTCCCCTGGTTTGAGTAATTGCCTCCTAGGACTGAAGGTAGAAAGGCAGTTGCTGGTACTTACAAGCCCCTTCTCATCACTCGTTCAGGTAGCAACAAGTGAGGCACATGTCTTAGCTGGCTCCTTGCCAGTAGCATGGTCCAGTTTTGAAAGAGAAAGTCAGAGAGTGAGAGAGAGAGAGGAAGGGGTGTGTCCTGGCTTTTTTGCTCGACCCCCCTTCCCCTTCGGGAATTGCCCCCAGGTAGGGGTTTCTCCAGTACAGGTGAACTGCCTGAGCCCTCTGACCTGTGATGTCACTTAGGTGAGACATCATGCGTTCCCCTTGAGATACTAATGCCTGTCCTTGGCTTTTGGAGCATGCCCAGAACACTTGTCCTGTGACCTTGCATTTGCCCAGGCCCTGGGGGTGGGGGTTTGAAAGGGTGTAGCAGAGTGTTTGTCTAGGGTAGTCTGGTAGGGAAACAGGGGCATTTTGCCACATGGTCTAGGACAGAGATAAAAGGTTTTCAGGATTATTTTAAAGAGATCTATATCAATTCTGATCCCCAAGAGGAGGAAATTAAGAGCTTTTTACGAGAGCTTTCCTTGAAAACTCTAAATAGGGATCAAGTGAGCTATTTGAATGTGCCTTTCACTGAAGAGGAACTTAAGGAAACTATAAAAAATATGAAAAACCATAAATCCCCTGGGTTAGATGAGTTGCCAGTTGAGTTTTATCAGTTCTTTAATGAGCGAATAGCTCCAAAATTAGTTAAATTATTTAATGGAATAATAGGCTGTAAAGAGCTTTCCTAATCTCAGCCTGAAGTGCCTAGTAGTTACAGGTCTAGTTCTTTACTGAATGGTGATTCTAAGGTATTCACAAAAATCTTGGCAAACAGGCTTAAACCTGAGTGGAGGCCTTATCCATCTAGACCAAGTAGGTTTTATCACAAGAAGATTTGGCACTGATAATGTAAGAAAAGTAGTTAATCTTATCCATAAAATTAATAAGGATAAACAAGAGGCCCTCATCATATCAATGGACACATAAAAAGCATTTGACAGGGCTGAGCCATTATGTTTATTAGAAATTTTTAAACCAATGGGAATTTGGGGGAATTTCTTAAACTGGATTAAAATTGTATACTTGAAGCCAGTCTCACAGGTCATGGTAAATGGGGTATTAACATCACCTTTTCAGTTGTCTAGGGGTACAAGACAAGGGTTTCCTCTTTCCCCTTTGCTTTTTAATATCGTTTTAGAGGCTTTAGCTATAGCTAAAAGACAAGATAAAAACAAAAGGCATACGAATTCAAGATCAGGAACATAAGTTAGCGTTTTATGTTGATGATATGTTAGTCTTTTTTTCAGACCCCTTCGTTTCGGTCCCACATCTTTTGCGTCTAATTGAGCGTTTTTCAGGTTATAAAATAAATTTTAATAAATCTAATGCCATGATCTATGCCAACAAGCAAGAGCTCTATAAACAAATAGACAAGTCTGTTCCATTTGCTATCACAAAGGATAGAATTTTAAACTTTATTACAAGGCTGCATTCCTTAGAGCAACACAGGTATGGTACAAGGGGGGGAAAGACCTGGTGTGAGTGTCTATTGAAGATAAGATATGTTGGGAATTAATAGCTTTCCAGAAATGCTTTTGATTAAGGATTCTCTTATATCTAGGCAATAGAAGGAGCATCTTTTTGCCCCATCTCTCTGGTCGATCTGGCAGGTTTGTCAAGAAAAAATGGAGACCTGTTTAGGTCTGTCTCCATACTCCCCAATAAATCAAGCAAAACTCAGACAGGGAAAACTCCTACTTACAGTAATAGAACAGCTACTGTAAGGGGATTATGTGAGCGGGCCAATTGTTTAAAAATTGTAAATTTTTACAAAAGGAAGAAATGGAAAAGGTCATTGGTTCTAGATTTAGTTTTTTATCTTATGCCCAACTGAGGAGCGTGTTTGACCATCCTGACAGGCGTAAACATTATGGAAAAGAGACGACATTAGAAAGAGCTTTATTTGAGCCTGCTTTAAAGGTCTCCTGTCCAGAATCTATAGAGAGATTTTAAAAAAAAATATGGACCAGATGCTGGCTACATACCAACTTGTGATGAAGACTTGATTAGACAAATACATAAAGAGGAAATAGATAAGATATGGGTCCATATGCATACGTGTTTGCATTCCCTACAAGTGAAAGGGCCACAAGTTAAATGAATTTACAGGTATTATTTGACCCCACAAAGATTAGTTAAAATGAATATTTCTTCAGATGACAAGTATTGGAGGCAATGTGAGGGAATAGGGTCTTATTGTCATTGCTGTTGGAGCTGTGGTACAATCCAGACATTTTGGAGAAATATCTTGGGGCATATAAAGGAGATAACCAATTTAATCGTTTTCTGGAGACTGCCCGGTTAGGGCTATTTCCTTAATTACCATTGATGGAATATTACCAGCAAACCTGTATTCAAATGATATTGGCAGGTATACAGGTTATCACCAGAAAATAGAAAGACCCAAAGGGCCCCACAGAAAAAGATTGGCTCAGCAGAATGTGGTTCACATATTCAATGGAAAAAAATCTTAGTGGATGTTTGTGGTGATATACAGAATTTCACAATAGTCTGGGATCCTTGTCTTCCAGTGATTAAGAATAATACAGACAGATGAGTGGATATTTCACTTTGGAGTACTGCAACCTTTGTTTGGATGTATTGCTTATTAGTTATATTTTTCTTTATTTAGTTTTTTTATAATGCAATTTCTTTCTCTTGAATTGCACTATGTCATTTTAGGAGGAAGGGGGGAGGGGTCGGAATTGTAAGTTAAAGCTCCTGCCTTTACTTGCATACCATGTAAGCAGTAGAGAAATTGTACAGTCTCACATATTGAACTCACTTACAATTTAGGCTCCCAGCACCACACTTTGGCTTGGTCTTTCAGCCCCAGTCCTCTTCCTCTGCAGGTTCAGGGCAACGCAGAAGCTGGGGAGAGCAGGGGAGGCACCTGCTTTCCCTATATGCTTTTATTTGAGTTGAGGAGAATGGAAAGAATGTGGACAGTAGGGGCTACTTGCAGTTTACATCCAGCTCATAACAATCCAAGTCGGACTCAGCTAAATACTGGGACTGGAATGATTTGAGAGGCAAGGCTGACTTTGTTGTTTCCTGACTTGATGATAAGAACATAAGAAGTGCCATACTGGGTCACACCAATGATCCATCTAGCCCAGCATCCTGTGTCCGACAGAAGCCAATCACGGTGGCTTGGGAGAAGCATCCAACAGGTCACAATGGGGGATCTATTCCCTGTTGTTTTCCCCCAGCTCCCATCATGTTCCATGATCTTGTCTGGCTAATAGCTGCTAATGGACCTATCTTTCAGAAACTTGTCCAAACCTCTTTTAAAAAAAGAGAAAAATGTGACCACTCCTAAAAACCCACTAAGCCTATACCAAGACAAGAAAAAACAATCTAGAGGGCTAATATGTTGAATGATATTTTTATATATAATATAATAATGTGAATCAAGGAATAATAAACAATAAATGAATATACAAATACAAACAAGTGTGCGTATTTCAAGCAGACTTCATGACAACAGATTGTCTTCTAAATAAATAATACACACTTTTAAACATGTGAAAACATTAAGGACAAAAAAGATGATATACAAAGGAGTAAGTTGACATGTTTCGACCCTCTAGGGGTCGTACACAATGCTGGATACTAAGCTAGGAGTTAACACTCAAGAAAAGGATCTGGGGGTGGTTGTGGACAATACAATGAAATCCACAGCGCAGTGGAAGGGAAGGAAGAAGGGGGAAAGGGAGAAAAGGAAGGAAAGAAACTATCAACACATAAAAAGAAAAAAAAAGAAAAGAAAAAATCCCCAAGGAAAAGAAGGGGGGTGGGGAAGGGGAAAAAAAGAAAAAGGGAAAAGGGAGAGGAAAGAGAAGGGGAAAAAAGAAGGGAAAAAGAAGAAAAGGGAAAGGGGGAGGAAAAGAGAAAGGAAAGTGGGAAAGAAAGGTTCCTTTCCCCTTTTCTTCTTTTTCCCTTCTTCAGAACCCCAACAAATATCTGGAAGTAAAATAATAATATATTTCATATATATAGAATAAAGAATTTCCTTATTGTATAAATGTTGCCACATGCCCCTCGTAGAAATATATAACACAAGATTTCAAAGGTAACACCTACCAGGCAGATCATGAATTTTCTGGAATTTTTCAAAAGGGATTAAATAAGTTGATATCCCAAATCTTGGCTGTCTCTGTGTATTCTAAATATAGAGACACCTATATCCTATATGTTAAAAATATATATGAAAAATATAATTTGCAAAATAAGATATTAAAAAGGGGGGGAGAAGAAAGAGAGAGAGAAAAGGGGGGGAAGGGAAGGAAGAAGGGGAAAAGGGAGAAAAGGAAGGAAAGAAACTGTCAACACATAAAAAGAAAAAGAAAAAGAAAGAAAAAATTCCCAAGGAAAAGAAGGGAGGGGGGAGGGGGGGAAAGAAAAAGAGGAAAGAGAAGGGAAAAAAAGAAGGGAAAAAGAAGAAAAGGGGAAAGGAACTTTTCCCACTTTCCTTTCTCTTTTCCTCCCCCTTTCCCTTTTCTTCTTTTTCCCTTCTTTTTTTCCATTCTCTTTCCTCTCTGTTTCCCCTTTTTCTTTTTTTCCCTTCCCTCCCCCCCTTCTTTTCCTTGGGGATTTTTTCTTTTCTTTTTTTTTCTTTTTATGTGTTGATAGTTTCTTTCCTTCCTTTTCTCCCTTTTCCCCTTCTTCCTTCCCTTCCACTGTGCTGTGGATTTCATTGTATTGTCCTCAACCACGCCCAGATCCTTTTCCTGAGTACTAACTCCTAGCTTAGTATCCAGCATTGTGTACGCATAGTTTGGATTATTTTTCCCTACGTGCATCACTTTTCACTCGTCTACATTAAATCTCATTGCCCATTTAGATGCCCAGGCACCCAGTGTCGTAAGATCCTGTTGCAGTTCCTCCAGTCTGCTCGTGTTTTAACTACCTTGAATAACTTGGTGTCATCTGCAAATTTGATCACTTCACTCTTAACACCCTTTTCTAAATCATTAATGAATACATTAAAGAGCACCGGTCCCAATACAGATCCCTGAGGCACACCACTTTTTACATCTCTCCATTGTGAAAACTGCCCATTTAGTCCAACTCTTTGCTTTCTATCTTTTAACCAGTTTCTGATCCATAGTAAGGGCGCTTATAGACGAGACAAAAAAAGCGGATGATCCTTTGATCAGCCGCCTTTCTTTGCGCTCGTCTAAAGATCAAGGCAGGATCTTACCCCGCGTCTGAGGGGGCAGGTGATCCTGCCCCCTCAGACGCAGATCCCTGAAGTGTCGGCTTCACGCCGCACTTCCGAGTTCCCTGGGCTTGTGCGCATGTACGGAAGGGCGCGCATGCACACAAAGACTCTGTGCTGTGTCTGGACAGCAGACACGGCATACAGAGAAAAGCGGCGGGGGAATGCCGGCATTTAATGATCCCGCTTGTAAGCGGGATCGTCTATAAACGCCCTAAGACACTACCTCCTATCCCATGACTTTTTAATTTTCTCAAGAGTCTCTCATGAGGGACGTTATCAAATGCTTTCTGGAAGTCCAGGTACACTATATATACTGGGTCTCCCTTGTCCACATGCTTATTTACACCCTCAAAGAATTCCAACAGGTTAGTGAGGCATGACTTACCTTTACTAAATTTGTGTTGACTCTTCCCCATTAAGCCATGTTTGTCAACAT
>QEPC01003730.1:943940-968230 GCA_003113815.1 Sphenodon punctatus | reverse complement strand
CCCCCCCCCCCCCCCCAAACCATTGCTAGATGGAGATGTGTCCTTACCAGAGCATCAAGCCAGGAGGCTTCAGGAAAGGAGAAGTGGTGTCATATGCTGAATACAGCTGAAATATGCTGTATCCACAATTATTGCTCAAGAGTGATCACTCACTTACCTTTAAACTTACTAGAAGATCAGATTATCTGAGGTGTTTGTTACATTGTAGCAATACACTAAAAATATGTGGAAAGAAAGGCCATTCCATAATAAAAAGTTGTACTGAGTCCACAGGATGATTTTTGTGAGACCTGAGCAAGGGGGGCTATAGATCAAAGGCGAGTTAGTGCAGAAGCAGGGGGATCTGATTGTAAGCAACACTATTACCATCCGTTCTCCCACACCCACAATACAGCATAGTGCTCCAATGCATGACATACTAGGACAAATATTCAGCTGCCTTAATCACCTGTGCAGTGAGCAGATGCACTTGAGCTGCTGCCTGAGAAACTAGCTATAAATGAAGGAGAAATTGTGACCATAGTGAAGACTGAGATCAAGCATATAATGTTGGAGCAGAGGAGCTTGTGCAGAGGAAGAAGGTTGAGGCTGACAGACCAAGGCAAAGTGTGGGTGCCTGGAGCCTAAGGGTGTTAACAAATTAGACAATATCCCCCTAGGGTCCAGGTTCAGTCCGTAAAGCCATCACTCAAATGTTTAGTGTGTAGAGCCTAGCCTAATAAACAGACAGCCCCCGTGCATGTATTTCTTGTGCATTCAGGCAGCAACCACTCACAGGTTTCATGTGACAAGCCTAATACATGGACAGGCATTCTTCCCTACTGCACTGCATCCACCAACCTCCCCCTTCTCAGTATCCAGCCCCCTATGCTGACCTGCAGCCGTGGAGAACTATGGGAAGAATCCACACCAGCTGTTTCTTTCTTCCAGGCTATGACTCCAGGAGGTGGTCCAGTACTTGCTCTCCTCGCCCTTGGTGGCCAAGATAAGCACTTGGCAGCAGGAAGTAACCTTTTGCTCTGCACAGAATGCCGAGTTTATTGAGCAAATTGCATAGTTTATTGAGCACCTATAGTGAAAATTCAAAGTGAAAGCAAAAATTCAAAGCGAAAGCAATCAATCTAAGCAATCAGTCTTTGCATGTTAGCCCAATGTCTCCTATCCATCGCTCACAGCACAGTTCACCGCTCACTGCCAGGTAACAGCACATGGTTTGATTGATGTCTTGCCTGATATGGGGCGGAAATCCCTCCCAGTTCACATAAAACCCCCAGTCAAACATGTGCTTCTTCTATCCCCACCCCCACCCCCAGAATTTTCATCATCACCATACAGTTGGAGCTGAAAACGTCCCCACTCACCAGGGCACCCTGCACTTCTGGGAGTGTGAAAACCTCATATAGGGGAAGAAACTTTCATCAGTGGGTTCACATTTCCTGTACCCTGAGCCACTTGTTTCCACCCAGAGATTCGGCTGCACCATCTGATTGAGGCATTCCTTGTGGCCCCATGGGCATCCTTTCACTGGCATCAGGGCAGTGATGAGTAAAAACAGCAGGGAAGGTCTAGTCATTGTTAGCAACTTCCTTACTTTTGGCAGTGCACAAACGTCCAGAAAAGTCATGGTCTCAATCTCATCCCACTCTTCCATGATGCTGAAATTTGAACTGTAGCAGGGTTGCATAGTGTCTGCTCTACATCATGCATACATGTAACTCCATGGTGTACATGTGCAACTCTATGACCACATAGCCAGTCTCGCAGGATGGATCTGGCAGTTCTCTCTGTACATCAGGCCTCACATAAATGTCAGCAAAGGTCAGTGTATCCATCACCCTCCATCTTTTCTGCACCCCATATCCCGGGGGCCACAGCACCCACAGACAAAAGCCAAAACCATTGGACTTTCCCTGGCAAGCAATCCACAGCAATACCTTTTCATGGCATTATGACCCCTCATGCTCATTGCAAGCAGAAATTGTTACTTTCAGAAGATAAGAAAAAGTAGGTGTAGCCTTTAAGCCAATGGGCAGCTTGTATCCCACATACAGTCTGAGCACAGTGACCTTCACTGCCTTGCAGATCCCACATCTGCCCATTTCTTATCATTCTGTGGTTCCACCACCCCACCTAAATGTTTAAAAATGCATGCTTCTGTGACATTTTTAGATGAGTTGGCATTAGGGATGTGCAATTGTTTTGGTTATTATGAATAACTAAAACTAAAATTATTATTTTAGTTTTAGGTATTCCTAGAACTAAAACTAATGGGCTGATAACTAAAAAAAAAAAAATTAAAACTAAAAACATTTTATTCTTAGTTATATTATCAAGGGATCAGCAGGTGCCTGGCACACACTGGCTCTAGGCTGTCTGCTTTTGGTGGTAAACAAGAGTTCAAAAGGGGGTCAGAAGGGAGGGCGAAAGCCCAACACAGAATGAGTGACATCTCCACTGTCCAATTGCCTGTGACATTTGCCTGTGGCACACAAGAGATTCCCTTTGATATGTCTTTCTTTGCACAGGCTGCTACCAATCAGGATGGCTTGGGGGTGGGCATGGTAAGTCTTTCTCGGCTAGTAAGCTCCGATCACTTTGTGTCTAGTTCCCTCTTAAAGAGAACCTTTTGCAGACTCCTGTGGGGGTGGGAAGGTGCTGTTCTGAACAGCTTACTACTCGCAACAGTACAAAAATAGATTTATATCTGTGTGTCTCATCCCTTCCTAGTCCATCCCTTTTCCTTGTGTGTCCTTGTGTGTCTGAACATTGTTCATTGTCTTTGTCTGTGTCCTTGTCTGTCTGTGTAATAGTTCATTGTCTGTCTCTGTAATTGTATTATACTGTACTACAGTACATCATAGTGTGTGGGCATAACACTACACACAATACACATATGATGAGTACGAAACAGGGAAGGAGAGTTGTGTCTGCCCATGGGGCAAGAGCAAAGGCAGGGTCCCTCTCACGCTGGTGAAGAGGGTGGGGGCAAGGAAGTGGTGTTGGCCCCCTTGGCATCCCACCCCCCCAAGACTAAGTGCATTACATTTTGTATAAGTCAGCAGCAGCACGTACTCTTATCTGTGGGGGAGGCTGATGGACCAGTGCTGAGTGATAGCCCTGCACCTGTGGAGCAGACTCAGCCTCAGCCTGGTACTAGCAGCAATGGCACTGGAGTGGGGGGAAAGTGCAGGCTGCAGTGTACCCTTTTCAAACCTGCAGTAGCAGCAGGCAGACTTAGCAGCAGTGATGTGGGTACTGCTGGTGAATGTGTGGTGGGTGCTTCTGGCAGGGAAGGGCCCACATCCCCTGTTACCCTGGCCTCCCCACCTGAGAGCAGTAACATGGCAACAGGCAGCATTTTCCAGGGTGAGGAGGGTTTGAGGCTGGAGCATTAGTTTGCTGGGGACATCTCCCTTTTAGGGCAGGCTGAGGCTTCCACCATGGGACCAGTATGGTGGTCATTCTACAGGGGGAGTTTAACAGGAGGAGGATTGGGGGGACATCTCCCTGGTAGCATGGTGGGCATCCTCCAGGGGGAGAGCCTGGGGGAGTTTAGGCAGGAGGAGGATTTGGGACACGTGCCCTCAGGTGCCAGCTCCCCAGATGCCTCCAGCTGATGCTGCCACCCACCAGTGCCCACCAGTCTCTCTCTGTCTCCATTCCCTGCCCTATGGGGCACTTTGTTTTTGTCCCAACATTTTCAGGACTAGTATTTTCACAACTTCTGTTAAAATCACAAAAGTTAAATTGCTTATAAAATTGGGACCTTTCCAATTATCCAATCTTTCTGAACTCTGGCAGGAAATATGTTATAGCTGGAAATGTGTCTGCAAACTATAAGATTAAATTGCTTATAAAATTGGAACCCATTATCCAGTCTTTCTGGGGATTATTTCTTTAGTAAGGAGTACAATATTTCCAAATTTCATGCAAATTGAATGACAAATGAAGAAGTTACAGCCAAAAATCCATTTCCCATTGAAACCAATAAAATGGGAATAACTAAAATAATAACTAAGGGCCTTTTCACATGGGTGCCCACACTGCACATGTGTCGGGGTGGCATTCATAGGAACACCATGCGTCACCACTGGCAGTGGGGGGGGTGCCCATGGGAACACCGCCAACGGTGGGTGGGGTGTGTGCACATTCCCACACTCCACCCATCTCCACCCACCTCCACCCATCACCCACGCACGAAGCAACAGGCTCGCTCTGTGCGTGGAGGTGGGTGGAGATGGGTGGAGTATGGGAGTGCACACACACCCCCACCCACCATTGTCGGTGTTCCCATGGGCACCCCCCCACTGCCAGTGGTGACGCATGGTGTTCCTATAAATGCCGCCTCCACCCATATGCAGTGGGGTGGCATTCACAAATAAACATGTATGAAAAATATATTTATTTATTAATGACACAAATGTATGTATGTCTTTATCTTATCTATAAATGAGGTCATATCTCCATAAAATCTAAAAACAACAGTGTGTAAAAACTTATACATAAAAAGTTATATATAAAGACAATTATCAAACCCTACACGTTTCGGGTTATGCACCCTTCTTCAGGGGTATCGTTTATATACATAATGGTCTCCCATTCAAAAAGAACCTGTAAGGTTCACAAATAAGGAGTTGCATACAGTCTTGAGAATTTCTTTCTGAAGTACACTCTATATTAGTTTCTTCTCTCACACCTTAACAAGCTTGCTCATCTATGTATTTTAAAGGCCAAGCAACTGGCTGTCTTAGCAAACCTTGTGAGTTGTGAATTTCAGAAGGTATATATCTTTATTATTATTATTATTATTATTAACAAACATTTATATAGCGCCAGCAGTGTACCTGGCACTTTACAAAGTAATAAAATAGACACGGTCCCTGCCCCTAGGGCTTACAATCTGAGAGACAGGAGCTGGGGGAGAGACTTAGGAAGGGGAACAGAGGGAGAGACAAGGGGTCTAACATTCATGAAGATGCGAGGTCTCAAGTGCACGTACTTGGCTTGGTTACGATGAGAATTTACTCCTTTACGTGTTTCCAGGTGTTCTAAAACTAGACCAATCACAATTCAGGCTTTGGTCTGTGCTTATTCTTATCCATGACCCCATTCCCTTCATGGTATAATATGTGTGGAAAGATATCTTCCCTGGCTGTTTAGCAAATTTCCCACACATATTATACCTGATGAAGAAAATGGGGCCATGAATACGAATAACGCCTGAAGACACTTAGAAGATCAGGAGAGGGGATACGCTTGCAAATCAGGCACATATTGATCAATTCAGAAGGCTGGCATGCACCTCATTGTAGTTGTTATGCACATTTGCAAAGGTGATTAACAGACTGTGGCCACTTTCAGACATTGCCCCCACACCCCGCACATGCATATTTGGGCTGGGGGGGAATGCGCAGCCTGAATATGCATGGGAATCAGCTGGTCTGAAAGCCCCCACTCAGCTTTGCCGGCAAAGATGGGCAGGGATGCAGAGCTCGATTTCCTGCTCTTCATCCTTGCACGTCTCTGCCAGTAAAACCTCACGGGGGGGTGACTTTCAGACTGACCAATCTCTGTGCATATTTGGGTTGCGCATTCCCCCCCACAGCCCAAATATGCACAGGGAGGGCATGTCTGAAAGTGGCCCTAGATTTTGCAGCTCAGTCAATTGCATTTGTAAACAAGCCTAACAGCTGTAATCAGCACGTGTCACACCTGATTTGTGTGCACATCCCCTCTCCCAACCTTCTAACTACACTTTCCCACAGGTGTGAAAGTGCCCTAAGTCCCCATCAGCAAAAAAATCACAAAAGGGAGAAAATGTCGTTCCGCCTCCAACATTCAAATGTTTGTATCTTTCTTGTTTTTCATCCAATATGCCTGAAATTTGGACAGATTCAACTCATCCATACGATCCTCCCTACCAAATTTCACAGTGATGGGAGAAATTGTCCTGATTTTATAATGAATAGAATGTTTGTGATTTTAATGCAGTGATGCAGCCACTTTAACAATAGACCCATTCCTGCTGCTCTATAATACAGATTTGCATTATGTATGAGAGGTGGTCTTTATTAATTACAAGTAAATGTCTTTATGACATTGCATTCCTTTAAAGAGTGTGCACATTTCTAGCAGCATAGGCAGTAAGCAATTTAACATGTTGTACCAAATTCTAATCTTACACTGTCATGCTGATATTCTTTGCCATTTTAAAAAAAATGCATATATTTATCCATAAACCCAGCCACAAACTATCAGAAGTTCATGCCTTCTTATTTTAAAGTCATTTTGTAACAAATCCCACTGTGGTAGCTGAGATTGGAATTTGGCCCATTTTATAAAAGAATTTGCTAAGACATGTTTCATGAAACAAGGTGAAATTCTATATGGCTATGTTCTGCCTGCCAGATGGTTACCAGCCACAGAACATACCTAATCAAATAATATAGTAGGTGTCCCCATCTAGTGGCTAGACTTTGTGCATGCATTGAGCAAAGTTTCACAAGCATGTGAATCCAAGTCTTCTGCTCTGGCTAAACTGTGCCCAGTGAATGCATAGGATGATTCAGCAGCCTTAGGCATATTGTAATTTTGATTGTTAATTGCCCCTGTGGCTATTCCATCAGTTGGGTATTGCCAGAGTATAGCATGTTCCAGTCACACTCCCACATATTCCAAATATCTTATCTAGACTGGAAACTGGGATGCTGGAAATGAGTGATGCAAAACCAGCTGTATGTCTGATGGGGATGTCCTTCTAAAGTGAAATCTACATTCAGCCAGCTGTTGTAGCTTAAGGAGACTGGAGTGAAGGCTTATGATCCATACGCAGCAACATTACCAGGTGGGACAAACTGGAACCTATGGAACCTTCTCTTTGGTTGAATGAACAGGAAATAGTTGTCTTATCAGGAAATCCAATCTTTGTTTATTGGCTTTTACAGCCATATATAATTTAAGAGAAGAAAATATGATTTCCACCACTGAAGTAAAATGGATAGCTATTACCCCAGCTTTTGGTTTACTAGGAAAGCAGCAGCATGATCTAGCAGGGCCTGTTCAGATGTTACAGTAATAGGTAGGTATCAGTTACCACATGGTATCTATCCTGTGGCATCTCTGAATGTGTGAATGCTCTTGAGTATGTGGCAAGCTTACCACTGAGTGGTAGTAACCAACCACACACTTCCCTACGCACTGGTAATTCCCCTCTGTGACCACATTGGGTGTACATGGATGGGACACCGAGGGCTGACATGATCGTCCCCAGGGCAGCCCATCCGTCTGTTTAAAGGCACGCCACCAAATGCTGGACTTGCGGTGCTCCAGAACATCCTGGAGCACCACCAGCAGAGCAGGCTGACCAAACCCAGGGCACCAGCCCAAGGTGAAGCTGCAGTCTGTCTGCTCGGCAGACCCACGCTGCAGATCCGCTTCCAGTTGGCCGTTGCCCTGGGCAATGCCATGGAATTGTGGGCAGCAGCCTAGCGCACCAGGCAATCTGCCCACAACACTGGGGGGGGGGGGGGACAGGGGAACCCACTGGCCCATTTAAACCAACCCAGGTGGGGCTGGACACAGGGGTGCACTCTGGGAGCAGCTCTGGGGGATGTCCAGCCCCACATCCATCTAAAAATACCCATTGAAATGCTCAGCCCTAGGTTTCTGAGCATGCATTCAGACTGTTTAACATAACAGAAGGTGGAACTCACAACTTCTGTTCCCTGAAGCATTAGAAAACCAGTCAATACAGTTTAATTATACTGTATAAGACAAGGTAACCGTTATTGATTTTTTCAGGAAATTTTAGTTGTCATAATATTTATTTATTTTTAATGGTTTTGGAGTATTTTCCTGATTGAATATTCTTACACCAAAGCAGCTTAAAAGTTGTTATGGTTCCACTCCGTGTATGCTGGCAGCCAAAGATAAATTCTAATGTCCTACTACTGCATCCAAATACAATAATGAATGTTGTAATCCTATTGTCAGCTAAGTCAATGGAAAATGTTTTAACTTAACAAAAGCAAGCTCATATAGAGTGGAGACTGAAGGCACTTTCCGACATGCTTGAAAGTGTCCTTACAAGGTTGGGAGATGGGATGTGCAAGCAAATTAGGCATGTCTTTGATGATGTTGGAATGCTGTGCCGCACGTGATTGAAGCTTTTCTACGCACTGACAGGGACAATTTACCGAGCTGCAAAATCTAGCTTGGTAAATTGCCCTTGTCAGTGCTCAGAAAAGCTTCAATCATGCATGACGCAGCATTCCAGTATCATCAAAGACATGCCTAATTTGCATGCACGTTCCATCTCCTGAACTCATAAGGACACTTTCAAGCACGTCAGAAAGTGCCCTGAGCCTGGTAGCTGATTTAAAGCTCTTTGTACAGTCCTCATATTGGAAGAGCAGTTTTGGACCGACTTCTTGCTAGCATTATTTATTGAAGAGATCATAGTATAGAAATGTAGTTAAACAATTCAAGTTTCTATTCAGTGAGTATCCTTTCATTAACTTCTGTGGCTGCTAATGAAATCAAACAAACTCTGTTTGATTATGCTGAGGTATATTATCACTGTTACACCATATACTTTAATCATCCTAGGACTATTTTGAAGTATTTAAAATGTAATTTGTAGCATGTTATATATTGGGCCAAATTATGCTCTGAATTATACTAGGACATATCTGATGTAATTCCACTGAAGTTGGAGTTTGGCCATCAGGTAAGTAAACTTGAAAATATGTAACTTATTTGATCTTAATTACTATGGGTTTTGGAGTTTTACTTTTGTTTATCAAAATGTGAATTAACTTATTACATAAAATTGCAATGCTTGATCTTTTTAGCAAAACTGCTATTATTATTTTTTCCGTGTACCCTATTTTTAATGTTTTAGGCTGAAATTTTCTAAAGAACCTAAAGGCATTTCATGTTCAACACCCACGGAATCACCTAAATCTCTTTGGAAATTCCCACCTTTGTCTCATTGAGACTGTCCATAAAGTATGTCATGCAACAAGATCAGAGGAGGCGTAGCAAAGTTTTGGAAATTTGTGGCAAGGGGCAGGGGGGTATTGGTTGTATATGATGCCATATTCCCAGAGTTACTTCTCCAGCAAAATAATTTAGTACACAAGCTCTAGCTGCCTTAAATAGGTTCTCTTGCTCTCCTTGTTTCCCCATCTCTCCCTCCTATCTATATCACCTTCCAGTTGCACCTAACTTGACCCATTTTACACATCCAATTTATTTTATTCCTGCTCCCATGTTCTGGCTATTTCCCTGTGTGTTTGCTTCAGGACTAAGCTCCTCTCTCCTCCCCACTACTTTATATACCAAGCAGATCTCTCCCCCACCCCCACCCACCCACCCACTTCCACCATATTTGTCCTCCAAAGCCATACAAAGTTTTGAAAAGTGAACAAATATTTCTAATCACTTGTTTTCCAATGAATGTTTTATACATGCCTGAGGAAGGGCCTTGTGTGGCCTGAACATTTGCTCATTTTTACCAACAGCAGCAGTTGGTCCAAAAAAGATATCGTTATATAAGAACATAAGGACATAAGTAGTGCCATACTGGGTCACACCAATGGTGCATCAAGCCCAGCATCCTGTCTCCTACAGTGGCCAATCTCTTTCTCTTGGAAGAAGTACCTGACACGGTCACAATGGGCAATCCATTCCCTGTTGTTCCAACCCCCAACAGTAAGAGGCTACGTCTCCTAAACCTACTTGACTAATAGCCATTAATCAACCTATCCTCTAAGAACTTATCCAATCCCTCTTTAAAACTATCTACACTACCAGCCTTGACCGCTTCCTCTGGCTGTTAGGAAGTGGACACAGAAGAGGGTAGCACGCGCCCACTCCGAGCGGAGGAGACAGAGGCTGCGGGGAGAGAAGAGGCCCCCCGCTCAGAAGCCGCCCCTACCTGATGCCGACTTCCAGACCCCCGCAATGCAAACCCCAGCTCTCCCTGACCTTAAAGCCTCAGAGATACTGCAGCCGAGCAGCGAAGTCCGGACCACCCCCACGTCTCCTGTAAACAAAGGGGTGGGTCCTTCCAGCAGTGCTGTGAAGCTGGCCCCCTTGCGACTGTCCTTGCTGAAGTATCTTGTGCGATTTAAGAGCGAGTGTGTTGCGTGGAGTGAACGGAGAGCGAAAGGTGAGTGCGTGAACTAGGAGTGTGTGTGTCATTGTTTCGTGTTGCATTTTCCCCTCTATTCCAGGCGGTTCCCTTCCTTCCCTAGTGCCCGGTGGTGTCGGCTTTCCCTTCCTCTCCCCCTTCCCAAGGTGTTAACCCCTTCCTCACTATCCAGGACACCCAGGTGAGTTCTCCTGAGCACAGTGTAAGTGGGTGTGGATTTTGGGGAGTGAGTGTTGGGCAGGGACCTGGTCCCCCTGTGGAGTGTGTGGGGGACGCTCACTCTTCCTGTTGCTTGCCAGTGCCCCTGTGATGATACGGCCTCGCCCCTATTGGGACGTTTAGGGCCAACCTATATCCTGAGGGGACTTGTTTCTCAGCAAAGGAGAGTGAACCCCCTTGCACCGCAGGAGTTCCCTTGTGTGTTTAGGGCATTCCCGAGGCTAGGTCCGTGGGTTCCCTTCCCACAAACCCCTTACCCTCACACTGGCAGTAAATTCTGCAAGTTAATAGCGCGCTGAGTGAAAAAATACTTTCTCTTATTTGTTTTAAATCTGCTGCCAGTTAATTTAATGGAATATCCCCTTGTTCTAGTATTCTTAGAGAGGGTAAATAACTGCTCCCTATTTACGTTTTCCACACCACTCATGATTTTATAAATTTCTATCATATCCCTCTTGGTCGTCTCTTCTCCAAGCTGAAGAGCCCCAATCTATCAAGCCTATCTTCATACGGGAGCTGTTCCATACCCTTCATCATTTTTGTTGGCCTTCTCTGTACCTTTTCTAGTTCTACTATGGGTATTTTCAGACATGACGGGGCCTGTATTGGCCCCGTCATGGAATCACCCTTTGATTCCCCGCTGGGATCAAACCAGCACATCCAACAGACGTGCCGACTGATCCCGGCGGGGAATCAAGGAGGGGGCGGGGCCGCACGGCACAACGTGAGGCCGCACTGCCCTGCCCCCCCCACTCCCTCGCCGCCCGCCCTCCTGGGAGACGGACGGGCACCGTGGCTAATGCGGCCGCAGCACCCGCCCGCAGTGACCATGGCCCGGAATCCCACCACTGATTCTGGGCCATGGCAGGGGGACAGACGTGACGATCCCCTTGCTCACGGGGGGGAATCGCATTCACCACGCAATCGGAGATGGTCCGGGCAGGACTTCCGCTTGCGTGGTGAATGTGATTCCCCCCCGTGATTCACAGGGGGGAACATCTGGGGGGGAACTTCCGTTCCCCCCATCAGACATTATGGGATCACGATCACCATGTGGGGATCCACTGTGGTTGAGCGTGATCTCGTAACGTCTGAAAATACCCATTGTCTTTTTGAGATGAGGTGACCAGAACTGCACACAATACTCACCGTGCGGTCATACCATAGATCTATATAAAGGCATTATGATATTTTCAGTTTTATTCTATATCCCTTTCCAAATGATTCCTAACATTCTGTTTGCTTTCTTTTTTACCACCGGCGCTCACTGAGCTCAGGTGATTCAAACAACCTTGTCTCCCTCTCTGGGGACCAACACAGCAACCACACAGTCTCTCTGGATTATATTTAACAAAAAGATATTCCTTACAGATAATAGATTGTACATTATATGTATTACAAATGTGTGGGGCGGTACTTGATTTGTGTCATATACTTGGTGGTTGCGACAGGGCTGATATTCTAATGAATCAACAGCTGGTTTTGTAAGACCTGGGTGACACGCTCCCCACCTCCACCCCCATTGTTGTGTATTCTGGTAGGCTTTTAACAACCAGTTCAGCCGAACAGGACCAAACTGATAGAATATTACCCTTGGGTGGGGATGTCCTAATGTGACCCACTGTTACAAGAGGTAAGTGGGACCAAAAGAGCTTAACATACTATATGAGCAGCCCCATTTCTCTGCAACATCCACACCAAGGTAACAGTAAGTGGCAGATGTTGCACACACTGATGTGTGCTGCTGCACTAGTGTCTCTCCTGGATTTTTCTTTGTTTTTGTATTGAAGTTTTCACCTTTTAGATTGTTTGCTTGAAGACAAGGAATTATTTAATTTATTTTAGTAATCTTATTTAGACCGCTGCCAATATCATTTTACAGGAATACAAGATTTCAAGTTTTGAACAGAGACTGATGAATGAAATAGGGTTTCGCCTTGAACGCACCCCTGTGGATGAATCAGATGATGAAATTCAACATGATGAAATCCCTACAGGCAAGTGCATTGCCCCAATCTTCGATAAGAGACTCAAAAATTTCCGGGTCATGGAAGGAACACCTGTGACATTCACTTGCAAAATGGTTGGAATACCTGTTCCCAAGGTAGGTGGTACCACAAAATCAAAATGTATACAGCAAAAATATAAAGGTTTGAAAAAGTAAAGTATAAAGGCTACTTATAACTTCCAGTGTGTCATCTCTGTAGATTTGTACACCCAAGAACATGGTTCTGTAGAATCAGCTCTCCAAGAATTAGTTTTCTAAGGGTGATTTCAGACATTATGCCACCACGGTCAACCATGGTGAATCCCCCTATGGGGACCATGATGGCGTAACGTCTGTTGGGCCGAAAAGTTATTCCCGCCAGATGTTCACCCCCAGCAGGAATCTCTTTGACCACGCTTTGACTGTGGTAACGTCACGTCTGCTCCTGGACCACAGCCTGGAATCGGCAGCCGTGCCCGCCGTCGATTCCAGGCCATGGTCAATACCCCAGGGGGCGGGCAGGTACTGCGGCCACATTGGCTGCTGCGCCTGCCCGTGTCCCAGAGGACGGGCGGCCTCGGGAGCGTGGGAGGGCGGGACTGTGCGACCACACGTTGCGCTGCGCAGCCCCGCTCCCTCCCCTGATTCCCCTCCAGAATCGACCGGTACATCTGTTGACGGACCATTTTGATTCTGGAGGGGAATCAAATGGTGATTCCGTGCCAGGGCCAATGGGCGCCCTGGCACATTTGAAATCACCCAATATCTGTTAAAATAGCAACATAGCTATATAATTGCTTAGTACAAATTGGACCTAAATATTCTTTATGCATAATCACTAGGACTCTTCGTCTCAAAAGAAAATAAAACTTTTATGCTCTGTTTCTTTCTCAATTAAGTGCACTGATTTAACAATGTGCCCATCAATGTACATGTTCTCATAGCCAAGATAAAAGAATCTGGCAGGCCCCAGCTATGTAATTGTAACTAATATTATGAATACTGAATTATTCTGTTTTGTATTGTAAATGATTTGCAAGTACTACACTATTTATATAAATGTGTAGTAAATCTTCAAGAAAAGGTTAATCTTTAGCTGCACATTGCCTAGTTACTGTTCAACTTCAGAACAAAGTTAAACAGCCAATTTTCTTTATGATCAGATATATTGGTTCAAGGATGGTAAACAGATTTCAAAGAAGAATGAACACTACAAGATGAAGAGAGAAGGAGATGGAACATGCTCTCTTCATATTGAAACTACTACTAATGATGATGATGGAAACTATACAATGATGGCTGCAAATCCACAAGTAAGGATTTTTGTCCTTCAAATATATGTTTTTAGTTTTAAAATATAACTCATGAGCAATATAGGAATTGTCATATTAGAAAAACAAAACAATTGACTGGTATCCTGTCCCCAGAAGTAGCCAGTACCACATGTTTAAAGAAAGGTGGGGAAAACTTACAATGGGCAAATGAGGAATAGCCTGCTGTTAGAAGACGTTTATCTAAACCAATAATTTAGTGCTTGTTTAGTATGATGGAATTTTTTCCAAACAAACATAATTTTTGTCCTAGCTAGTATACGTATGGCTGTTCTATATTATTATTATTATTATTATTATTATTATTATTTTATTATAAGCATTTTTATAGCACCAGCTGTGTACCTGGCACTTTACAGAACAATAAGAATGATGCGGTCCCTGCCTACGGCTTACAATCTAAAAGACACGGAGGGGGGAGACAAGGAGAGGGGACATAGGGAGAAACCAGGGATAAATAACAATCAAGTGGATGTGAAGTCTCAGGTGCACGTGCTTGACTTGGTTGTGGTTAGGCAGGAGTCTGCGGGGAGGGCAGACAGTAAAAATTGGGATGAAAGTTCTAACAGGCGTCGGGAAAGGCTGCGAGGAAGAGGCGGGTTTTGAGGAGGGATTTGAAGGTGTGGAGGGAGGGGGCAAGGCAGATGTGGGCAGGGAGGGAGCTCTAGGCATGGGGGGCAGCAAGGGAGAAGAGGTGGAGGTGGTTAGAGGAGCAGGGGAGACGAGGGAGAGCGAGGGAGGGGACAGAGGAGGAGCGTAGAGTGCGTGCAGGAGTGTGTACAGAGATTAGGGCTGAGAGGTAAGGGGGAACCAGGTTGTGAAGGGATTTATAAGTGAATACCAGGAGTTTATGAAGGATGCGTTCAGGAAGGGGGAGCCAGTTGAGAGAGGAGAGGAGGGGCTGCACGTGGTCAAAGCGACAGGCCAAGTGGATGACCCTAGCAGCGAAGTTTTGGATGGAGATAAGGGAGGACAGGTGAGAGTGAGGGAGGCCAGTAAGGAGGAGGTTGCAGTAGTCAAGGCGAGAGATGACCATTACATGAACAAGGATTTTGGCTGAGGAGACAGAGAGAAAGGGGCAAATGTTGTGGAGGGCAAAGCGACAGGACTTGGCAACAGAGTCAATGTAAGGTTTAAAGGAAAGGTGAGTATCGAAGATGAAGCCCAAGCTACGGGCTTGGGGAGCAGGGCGTATGGTGACCCCATCAATAAGGATGGACAGGGAAGAGGGAGAGGAAGGGTAGGGAGGAAAGATAAGGAGCTCAGTCTTAGCCACATTGAGCTTGAGCTGACATCGGGACATCCAGGCGGAGATATCAGAGAGACAGTTGATGAGGCGATCTTGGACAGAGGTGGAGAGAGGGGGGGTGGAGAGATAGAGTTGAGTGTCGTCAGCATAAAGGTGATATTGGATAGCCAGCCTTTTTGTAAATCACAAAAAGCACTTAGCCTTAGGGTGTTAACAAACGAGACAATAGCCCACAATAGCCCACACCAGTTTAATGTCCACCTGCCTGTTTATTATGTGTTTGTCTGCACCAGTCATGTGACCACCACCCACTGGTCACACAGCCTCCACTCACAGCGGGGTCTCAGAGAATGTGGAGCTTGCTGTGCGGGTAAATGCAGGCTAATGTGCACCCACATGTCAATGTCCTGTCAATTAGGTTGTGTGCAGTGCCTCCAGGCATACAGGTTCGCCAGCACCATGGAGTCATTGGCGAAAATCTTAGAGCATCCAAGGAGTGACTGTGACAGCGTCACAGGGCCTGTCACGTTAAACTTTGTCAAAAAAGCAAGATTACATTGCTAAAGAGCAGTAATGTGGAGGGCTCAAGTTGAATTATGACACTGGCCCTTTAAGAGCCTTTGGACTACTGCTACAATTAGCCCTGAAACACTGCAGCTGGAGAGCCCAACTGCTATATAAGCCAGAGAGCTCAGCGAGCTGAGGAGTTCAGTTAAACCTAGACCCTGAAGAAGGAAAGAGTTATGAGAGGCTCTAGTAGGCTGCAGACAGATTGCTAGCTGGAAGGAAAGAGCACAGCGTTTGGAATCTGTCAGAGAGCTCTCTAAAGAATCCACAAGACTCAGGGGGAGTCTTTCCTTGCTTATGTTTATGTTTGGTGTATCTGGGTTGAATTGAGGGACTCACACTTAGTGAGAGAAGCCCTCTACCGGAGGATTGGGCTGAGTAGTGGGGGTAGGCTTGGAGGCCAGACTCCAAATCTGGTCATCGCTGTCTTCTTGCTGTCTCGGTGCTTGGCCGCTGTGGGGGATTGTATGAGGTCAAGCTGATTGAAGCTCAGTCCCGATAAGACAGAGGTGATGCTAGTTGGCGGGACGAGTGATCTGGATGAGGAAGTCCCCCCAATTATTGGGGGTGTCCATCCTCCTTTGGTTCCATCTGTGCGGAGCCTAGGGGTGCTCCTGGACTCGCAGCTGCATCTGGATTCTCAGGTATTAGCTGTGGCCAGGGGCGCCTTTCGCCAGTTACATCTGGTGAAAAGGTTCCGCCCATATGTCTCAGACTCTGATCTCACCACTATCATCCATGCATTCGTCACCCCAAGGTTAGACTATTGCAATGTGCTCTAAGCGGGGCTGCTCATGATGATGATTCAGAAGTTGCAGCTAGTGCAGAATGCAGCAGCCCATCTCCTTACTGGGGCAGGCCACAGGGAGCGCATAACACCTGTGCTCCAAGCATAGGGGGTGGGGAATCTTTTCCCTCTGAGGGACCAATTGCAGCATTTATGGTGGTCATGTTTGGATTCCACATAATCCTGTTTCCCTGCATTTTCCATGAATTTTGGTGTGACTTTCTTTGAATGCCACATGGTGGGCTGTGTTCATGTTCTATTCCATTGATCATGATCACTTAAGTGTGCAATTTCCCACCTACCATTGGGTTGGCTCCACCTACCGTTGGCCCTGCCCACTGCCCCACCAGCCTCAGAACCCACCAGCCACCACTGCCTTAATCTCTTATGGCAGTGACTTCACAGACTAATTGTATGTTGAGTGAAGAAGTCTTTCTCTCTCTGTCTCTCGGTAATGCTTTGTACGGGCAGTTCTGCGGCTGGCCACCGGGAGGTAGATGTCTCAGATGTTTCCACTGCTCATGCTCAGAGCTAGCCCCGACTCTTCTCAGTCCGTTTTCTGCCTTCAGGCCGATTGGGAGCAGCTCCGCGTGCGGACCTGAAAAAGAAAGAAAAAATCAACAAAACAACAGCTCGCAGCAGCAGGAAAAGCAAGCAAGCAGGGCATTAGGGCAGTGATTCCCTCGCACAGCGGGAACACGCATATACACCCAGCCAGTTCCCTCGTGCTGCACCTTGCACAGGAGAGCGTGGACGAAGGAGGACCCCAAACAATTAAGGGTGCCTGTAAGACTCTCCCCGCTCCGGGAAAGGCACCACTCTGCGGGAGCAGTTTCCCAGCACCATACCGCTCTCTAATCTCCCCGCTCAGGAAACAACATGCCAGGAAGATCGCAGCCGGAGCGCCAGGAGGAACAAGAAACACAAGTAGACCTCCCCTCCCTTTCTGTAACCATTGGGAAAATCCTACAATCACTGGACAGGCTCTGTGACTTGCAGGAAAAAGGGGCCCATAAACAACCCCCTCCCCCAAAGGCTCCGAAACCAAGCGGGAGAAAAGCTCCTTGCAAAAAGAGAAACGAAACTGAAAGAGAGCCAACAGAGGGTGCCAGAGACCAAGAATCTCAACACTCTGCAGATTCTGAGGAGAGCTGTACTGAAATCCCAGCTAAGAAACCCAGGGGTAGAGATCATTCAATCTTAGCCTCAGACTCTGATCCAGAATCAGGGGAGTGGGAGGATTTAAAGGCTCCAGCACCCAAGAGTTCGCTGACCCCAAAGACAGGGAAAGGCAATTTCCCCTAAAGTACAGGGAAGAATTTTTGTCACAAGTGGCAAAAACCCTCCAACTCATAGAAAAGCCAGGAAAAGATGATTCCTCAGACTCCCAAGAGGAAGACCAGAGGGAGCATTTGCCCTTTCTCCACAGCAGAGAGACAGGGATGCCCCTAGATTAAAATTTTGAATAACTAATCATCCAAGAGTGGAAATACCCTGATAAAGCGTACAGGATGAATAAAACTCAAACCTCCCTGTACTCCTTTTCAAGGAAAAAAGAACCTGTTTTTAAAAACCCCAAAGTAGACGCCACTGCCGTCTCACTGGCCAGAGAGACAGTCTTCCCCACTGAGGGAGACTGCTTCCCGAAAGACTCAACAGACAGGTCAATAGACACAACACTACACAAGGGGGTAGACCTCTCAGCCTCGGCCATAAAGGTCAACGTAATATCAGCTTATTTATCCAGTGCCCGACTGGCCTGGCTACAAGAGGCACAAGACCCCGAAATATTAGAAAAGCGGGCCCAGATCATCTCTTCCTGCATCTCCCTGGCAGCGGCATTCCTAGCCGATGCCTCCATGGATGCCCTGGGTTGGGCAGCCAGATCCCTAGCCAGTTCGGTCTCAGCAAGACGGAGACTGTGGCTCAGATCCTGGCAGGGGGACGTAACAGCAAAAAACCTCCTGGCTGCTGCCCCATACAAAGGCCTCAAACTCTTCGGAGTATGCCTAGAAAAAGTCTTAGCAGATGCAAATGACAAGGCCAAAAACAAGAATTTACGGCAAATGGGCACTAAAAAGAGATTTTTTCATTCCCCACCCTACAAAACAAGAGGGGTTTTTGGAAACTTCCGAAAATTTCAGGGACAGTCCAGGGAAACCACAGGCAATTTTGACTTCCACAACAGGAATAATAGAGGCCAACGCTTCAACAGACGAAGGCCAAACAAACCCAACCCCCCAGCCCACAAGCAGGAAGCATGACTATCCAAGGGAACAAGCGGTAGGGGGCAGGCTACAACGCTTCTCAGAACTCTGGGAACACTCGGTACCAGACACCTGGGCGAGACAGTGCGTCTAACAGGGATACCGCATAGAACTCAAAAAGCACCCCAGACAAAAATTTCTCATATCACCAGCATCAAAAAACTTACAAAAGCACCAGGCAATGACTATAGAAATACAGAGGCTCTTACAAATAAAAGCCATAGAGCCAGTCCCCCTGCACCAACACAGACAGGGTCTATATTCCATAATATTCCTTGTGCCCAAAAAATCAGGCTCATGGAGGGTGGTCCTAGACCTCAAGCTGTTGAACAAAGTGGTGATAGCCCAAAAATTCAAGATGGAGACAGTATCCTCCATTTGCCACAGCTTAAGGGAAGGCGACTGGATGGTCTCACTCGACCTCCAGGAGGCATATCTACACATTCCTATATTTATTTATTTAATATATTTATACCCCGCCCCTCCTGTAAACAGCTCGGCCACCCCACAGGAAATGGCTGAGGTTCTGTTACCAGAACAATCACTACCAATACAGAGCCCTTCCATTCGGACTGTCCTCAGCTCCCAGAACATTTACGAAGGTCCTAGTCCCATTGGTAGCAACCTCCGACAGGAAGGTGTGCACTTATACCCATACCTGGACAACCTACTAATCAAAGCTCCCTCTCAGCAGAACCACACAGTACCTCAGCAGCCACGGATTCCTGATCAACACAGAAAAAAGCCAACTGGCCCCAACGACGAAAATGGAACACCTCGGCATGGTGATACCTCCTTAGGAGTCATCTCCGTACCACAACAAAGACAGGAAAAGATACACAACCTGATATCCCTGCTACAACTCAGACACCACCTAAGACTCAAGACCCTGGCTCAGCTCCTCGGACTCCTCATCTCATGCACCAAGCAGGTACAGTGGGGGTGGTTTCACCTGCAACCCTTACAGAGGCTGCTGCGTCCTATGCAGCGAGAGCTCATGCAAGGCAAGAATCCCAGGGTCACCATCTCTAGGACAACCTCACACTCCATGTCCTGGTGGCTAAAGGAAGACACATTCGCCAAGGGGACACCCATGTCAGAACCCGACAGGCAAATGATCATAACAGATGCCAGCCTATCGGGATGGGGAGCTCACACTGACAACGCGTCAATCCAGGGCCTCTGGACTGACTCAGATCGTCAGCAGAGCATCAATTTCCTGGAATTGAAGGCAATCAGATTAGCGATACAACACCTGTTCACCAGTCCCAGCAAAATACATCTCCTGGTGTATACAGACAACGTCACAGCCAAGGCGTATGTGAACCACCAGGGGGGCTCCAGGGCTCCAGCACTACACCGGGAAGCCACCTACCTCTTCACATGGGCACAGAAACACCTGATATTCATCAAAGCCCTTCACATCAAGGGCCAAGACAACATACAAGCAGACTGGCTCAGCCGAACAACTATGGACCCACACGAATGGAAGCTTCACCCAGAGGTATTCACTTATTCACAGAGAGGTTCAGGCTCCCGGGGATAGACCTCTTTGCCAGTCAGGGGAACGCCCAGCTACTGAGGTTCATGACAAAAGACCCATGCAGAGAAGCAATCGCATCAGACGCCCTCAACCAACTATGGCCCAGGGAACTACTATACGCATTTCCCCCCCATACCACTAATCCCACGAACATTAGCAAAGCTAGTGAAGGAGCGGGCACATATAATACTGATAACCCCATGGCTGTCTCTTATACACATCTAGATGTGTATAAGAGACAGGTGGCGGCTAAGCGTCACACCCCACATCCGGCTACCCATGAGACAAGACCTACTGTCACAGGGCCCTCTAACATGCCAGAATCTACACGTGCTAAAACTGACAGTATGGTCCTTGAGTGCAAAGCACTCAGGAAGAAGGGGTACTCAGAAGCGGTCCTAACAACGCTGCAACAATCCAGATGACCCGCCACTAGACGAGCATATAGAGCCACGTGGAAGACTTTCGCCTCGTGGGCAACAATAAAAGGACTGGATCCAACCACGGAAGACATCCCTACAGTGTTACAGTTCCTACAAGAGGGTTTAGATAAGGGGCTCAGACCAAATACCCTCTCAAGATAAATTTCAACCATAGACTCAGTCATCAGGACACTCTCCAACAGACGTATATCCACTCATAAACACATCAAACAGTTCATCAGAGCGACCAGGTCAATATCACCCCTGGTGGTGCATAGGTGCCCATCCTGGAACTTCTCGTTAGTCTTAGATGCACTAACAAGACCCCCTTTTGAGCCCCTAAAATGAGTCTCCCTATATATGTTATCGCTGAAGGTCATCTTCCTGGTAGCAGCACCTCAGCGAGGAGAGAATCCAAACTGGGAGCCCTCTCCCATGAAAGAAAATTTCTGCACCTTCCACGACCAGTCAGTAACACTACAAATAGACCAGGCGTTTATCCCCAAGATAAACACCCTCTTCCACAAGGCACAAGAGATAAACTTACCATCCCTGTGCCCCAAACCAGTCCACCCTCAAGAAAAAATCTGGCACAAACTAGACGTTCGTAGGGTCTTAAGAATCTATCTCAAAAGAACAAACAGTTTTAGATCCACTACAGCAATGTTCATTAACATTAGGCCTGGCACAGCAGGCTCAAAGGCCTCCAAAACCATAATAACAAAATGGGTAAAACAATGCATTATAGAGGCATACAGGGCAAAGAACAAGGTTCCACCCATTCAAATATGGGCACACTCAGTTAGGAGTGCGGCCACTTCATACGCTTTTAAGGCTCGTGCATCATACAAGGAGATATGCAGGGCCACCACCTGGTCCTCCCTGCATACCTTCCCTGCATACGTACAGATTTTTTCTTTCCCCACATTTGACCAGGTCGATTTTTCAACCCGGTCAAATCGCAGCCGGAAAAGCATTCCGGGTGCGTGATCGCCGGGAGTCTATCGTCTGATCCCGGCTCCCAGCATTTTTTCAAAACAAGTGCAAGCGCGGCCACAATCATCTAAAAACAGCCTTATAGATCAATAAAATTTTTCTGTAAACGTGGGCAATTTTCCATCACAAAATAATAGATCTATTATTGTTTTGTCATGGATTAGAAGAATTTTGTTTTCCGGATTCATCACAAAACTCCTTAGTAGAAAGTATAGGTACAGGGGAACGTTGCTTAGATTTCTTTCTCTCTCTCTCTGATTTCTGCTAGTGTGGGGAAAATTCCAGTCACCCTAACACTTAAAACCAGCATTAGGAAGTTTTTGTTACCACAAACAGAGATCTTCTAGGGCAAAATATGGTAAAGGTGTAATAGGAATAGCTGGAGTAAGTACCTTGATTTTTCTTTTTCTTTTCTCTCAGGTTTCTAAGGCGTTACAATGTAAAGAAGTATTCCTTTGGGTGTTAATAAACTAAATGTTAGCCCATTCCAGGAGGGTGTCCACCTGCCTACTTATTAGGTGCTCATCCCCACCGGCCATGTGACCACCAGACACACAGCCCCCAATCACGGTGGGATTCCGAAGCATGCAGAGCCCGCTGTGCAGGCAAATGCAGGCTAATGTGCACCCACATGTTCATGTCCCATCAGTTAGGCTGCATGCAGTCTCAAACACAAGTGAGTGTGTCCAGGCACCAAAAAAAGAGTTTCATTTTTAAAAAATAAAAGTACTTTAAAATTAAAAGTTATTTAAAACAAAGGTCTCTAATTTTTCTTCTGTTAGTTATTTGATTAAAGTTTTTTAATTTTCCTTGGATTATTTATCGGTTACATAAAGTTCTTTATTTTTTCTTAATCCATGTTTTCCATAATTATTCTGGGAAAGAAGGGAAGTTTGGGAGTGGTGGGCCCTTGGAGAATGGCATAGCATTAACCCATGTTGGGGGCTGCGGGTTGGAAGAGAAGTGAACGGGGGTGGTGGGTGCACCGAAACCAGGGGGTGGGGGAGTCCACTGGCCATGCACTTGCACTTAAGTGCGGGGGTGGGAGCGCATTGTAGCTGGCTGCACGCCTGTGCCTCTGTGTTTCCTATTGTCATTCCCAGACCCCACTAGCCTGTGAATGCCAGTAGGAAAATTGAGAGGTTCAGGCCTGCAGCCAGCTAGTCTACATGATCGTTTATTGGAATATAAGCTTACGTTATGATTCAGCAATGGATAACAAATAACAAGTATAAAAATAAAAACATCACAGACGAAGGTAACACCTCACTTACTAGACAAAAATCACTGTCTCAAATCTTCTGCCTTAAAAGCAAACAAGGCTAGCCTCAATAAAAACTGCTCCTTGTCCTGTTGCATTAGCCATATGAATAAGCTTTAAAAAGCCAGGTACATCAGACAGGAATTGCAATCTAATATCATGATAAAGTGGGCACAGCAATAAATAATGCACAATGTCCTCAAGGTTTTTTTTACAATACAGACAAATTCTTATCTCTTTAGGAATCCCTAAACAACAACTCTCAAGAATTGCAGAGGGAATATGTTGGAAATGGAGTCTAGTCAAGGCCATTCTCAAAGATGGTTTAATATCTAGGGACAAGTATTTTTCAAGTCCAACCTCACGTTTCCATAAAACATAGAGGGGAGCTATGCGTGAAGTACGAGCAATTGCCCAATTGTTCTGGTCCGCAATGTGGCGAATTCTCTGGAACAAAATTAATTTTCCCTCCAACTTTAGTTGCCTGTCTAATCTCCGCTAGCATTTCATACACCCACCATCCTGATCAGGGGGATGAAGTATAGACCCACTGCTATACACTTCACCGATACGCATGGGATTTCTATCCATAGAGATTCCAGAGCAGTTCCCTTCCTGTAAAATGTTAATCCTACTTGACTCAATGCTGACTTTAACATATAGAGCCACCCCTCCACCAGCTCCATCTACTCTGTCATTTTGATATTTTTTTTACCCCAATATTATAGTGTTCCATCGGTTTTCCTCATTCCACCAGGTCGCTGAGATGCCTACTATGTCTAGAGCTTCATTTAGTGCCATACATTCTAATTCTCTCATCTTACTTTTTAGACTTCTAGCATTTGTGTATAGACACTTAAATGTATTCTTTTTACTTTTATTCTTAGTCTGCTCATTATTTTTATTTTATTTAATTTATATAAAATGTATATCCCGCCCCTCCTGCTGACAGGGCAGCCCGGGGCGGAGAACAACAACTATAAAAACAATAAAACAATAAAACATTTTAAATAATTAAAAATTCCATATTATGCAGGGGAAAAAACAAAACAAAACACTCCATCCCCCCCAACCCCACCCACCCAACCCCAAAGGCAAGTTATAAGTAACTGTTTCAGGTATTTTGGAATCATTTATATCTGTCTATTCTGCGCTGATTTTCACCTGTGCTCTCTCAGTTTCTTTCCTATCCTCTATATTAGGATACTCTGATTTCCCTGAATTAACAGCATCCTTTGGAGATGCCTCGGACCGAACAATGTGCTCCTCAATGCCTGTCGACTTTCCCCTGGATTCTAGCTTAAAAGCTGCTCTAACTCCTTTTTAATGTTTAGTAGGGGCGGGAAACCGGTAAAATCCGGTATCCGATAATGCCGGTACCGGGCGTACCAGCATTATCGGATTCGACCCGGTAATCCGGACCGGGTACCGGATTCCGGGGTACCGGATTTTTTTTACATTGCAGCCATTTAAAAATGGCTGCAATGTAAAAAAACTTAAAGCCC
>QEPC01003730.1:933226-943376 GCA_003113815.1 Sphenodon punctatus | reverse complement strand
AGGGGGAGGGAATTAATTTATTTCATTGGTTTCAATGGGGACACAGCGCCCCATTGAAACCAATGAAATAAATCCGGTACCGGTATACCGGATTTAATCCGGGAATCCGGTTTTCGCAGAACCGGTAACCAAATCCGGTAGCCGGTAATGGGCCCGGGGTCCCACCACTAATGTTTAGCACCAGCAGCTGGGTTCCATTCTGGTTAGGGAGGAGCCTACTCCATTGGTATAGGCTCCCCCTCCCCCTCCCCAAAAGGTTCCCCAGTTCCCAAGTAATCTAAAGCCCTCCTCCCTGCTTCATCTCATCCATGCAGGGAGACTCTGGAGCTCAGCCTGCCTCTGGAGTCCTGCGTGTGGAACCAGGAGCATTTCTGAGAATGCTACCCTGGAGGTTCTGGACATCTGTCTCCTACCTAGAAGCCTAGATTTAGCCTCCAGAACCTCCCTCCTTCATCTTTCTATGTCATTGGTACCCACATGTACCAATGGTACCAATTGTCATGCTCTACCTGTAAGTGGGGGCTACTTGAACGCACAAGAAATGCACACAGGGGACTGCCCATTTATTAGACTCGGCACACTAAACATGTGAGTGGGGGTTGCACAGACCAAACACGGACTCCAGGGGGCTAGCATCTTGTTTGTTTACACCCTTTGTCAGTTTTACTTTGTTAATTTCATTGTATTGAATTCCCTGTTCCTAGCCAATTTAGCTTCTTATATGAATCACTGTTAATTATGCCTCTACATACCACATCTTCTCTTTTAACAGTCACAACTTTTCATCCTGTCTCTTCATTTTTCTAAGTATTTATTTTCTTTCCTTAGCTTTAACCAACCTGTATGGACTTGATTTCAATAGATTTACACTGACCTCAGAGGAGATGTGTCAGGGGTGAATTTCACACATTAGGTTTTCACACATTTTAAAAGAAGTGAAACCACAAACTTTTGTAGTGTTCAAGTAACTGGTTTATTACAGGCACCATACAAAAGCCTCCCAGTAAGTTCACAAAACACCAGAAAAATACTGCAGTGTATCATAGAGATCCAGCTCCTATAATAAATAATGGAAGGTAGGAGTAACTAATGAGTCATTCTGCTTCTATTCTGTTTTGCAGGGGAGAATCAGCTGCTCTGGCCACTTGATGGTTCAGACTCTTCCCATGCGTGGCCGATTAGCAACTGTTCAATCTCACAGGTAAAATAAATAATTAAGTACAAGATTGTAGAAGTGTTTCTGTGAGCAGAACCACACTGAAGGCACTTTTAGGATCACAGCTTGAAATCACAACATTTTGATTTCCTGGGGCTTTTGTTTTTACCCCAAAGTTTTTTCTAGTTGGGTGATTTGATGTAATGTCTTGGTTGTTTCAGACCCCTGATGTAAAGTTTTCCTAGCATGGTTAAAATTTGCTACTTGTCACATTTCATTGCTACTCAAGTTTTGAGTGTAGTCCTCACCAAGTAAAATAATGGGAGTTTTGTCATTGATTCAGTGGGTTCAAGATTACAGCCTTGACTCCATCTCTGAAGTTTTGCTATTCATTTCTAAGGAGTATGTGATTTGGCGTATGAAATGGTGGAGGATGCTCTTGTGGCTAATGCACCAAACTGGAAACCAGTACATCTGACTTCAGTTCCTGATTCAGAATTCCTTTATGAATATAGACAAGACCCTGTGCATCTCAGACATCACTCTCCCCATCTGTAAATGCCTTCATCTCACAGGATACTTGTGAGACTTAAATCTTTAATGTCTGTAAAATAGTTTGAGATCATGGGTGAAAACAGACATGACGCTAACCACCCTTTAACCACCCTTGGTGGTTATTTATGCATGTTGCGGGGCTGTATTGGTGCCCTATGCAGCCCTGCAACATGCATAAGTAACCACCAAGGGTGGTTAAAAGGTGGTTAGCGTCATGTCTGTTTTCACTCCATAAGATGGGAGGTGAAACTGTGTGCAATATGTTTTTTGTAATGTAATGACTCTTCTGGTCATTATTTTACAGTTTTACTGTAAAACAAATAAACAAATTTCTTTAACAGTTTGTGGTCCCTACTAAATTTTAGGGAAGTGTTTTAGATTTCTTCTGTACATGTGGACACATTTTCTGTTGCAGAGGAAGATCCCGTGTGCCAGAAGGAGATAAAGAACCAGTACAAGAGCGCTTTTTCCGACCATATTTTCTACAGGCACCTGGAGATATGGTAGCCCATGAGGGACGGCTTTGTAGACTGGACTGTAAGGTATTCATTTACTTTCTTATATGTATGAGTTTACATGCCACAGACGTTGGGTACCCCGCACCTGTGTCCCCTCTCCAGGGTCCACGGAGCCCCAGAAGTATGTTAGGGCTCCCACAACATAGGAAGCAGAGCTTCTACTCCCCTTTTCCTTCAGGCCAATTTCTGCCATTTGTGCATTTTCTTTCCATTAGGCAAATGGGAGCTTTTGACCTAGGTGGGAACCTAGTATGCTTAATGGAAAACGCTACGGAGTTTATTAGAGAATGAGCTTTTCTAGAGTTCAGTAGCATGTTGGCTATTCTTTTTACAGAAAAGATGTATTGTTTTGCACCATATTCAACAGGCATTTAGAGCCTATTTATGTGGAATCCTATTGATTCCATATGTATTAAAATACTGCAAGAATTCAAATCTTTTTTTGTTTTCATTTGAAAAAAACCTAAAATTAGCAGATTGCTAATAATTAAGTCTTTCTAAATTTTATTTGTGAGAACAGTTCTTTCTGAAAATATACAACACCAAACAGAATCTCAGAGAAATTATCTTTGGACAGAAGCCGACCTTTTCCCAATCTCTGTCTGTGCTTTCTATTCAGTTTTCTCACATCAGTCATACAAAAGCTGAATTGAAGCAAAAGCAACAAGCAAATAAGCTGACAGGTCTGTCCCTTGACTGATTTTCTTTGATTTGTCTGCTAGGTGAGTGGCTTACCAACTCCAGACCTGATGTGGCTTTTGAATGGCAAACCTGTATTACCAGATGGTACCCACAAGATGCTGGTCAGAGAGACAGGGGTTCACTCCTTGCTTATTGATCCACTCACACAAAATGATGCTGGAACATATTCTTGCATTGCAACCAACAAAACAGGACAGAATTCATTTAGCTTGGAGCTCACTGTTGTAGGTAAGATTTACTTAAAGGTTAAAATAGATACAATATGAGGCTGTGATCCTTTACACATACTGAACTTGAGTAACCTGTTAAAGAATTATGACTGAGAAATAAATAATGTAGCCGGCATAAAACTGCCAATGTAAAGACTGGAATCAGGACTAACATTTCGTTCTCTTCTCTGCAACACTGTCATTTATCATATTCAGTTCTACCAATACCATGTTCATGTGATCCCTTTGCAGGGATGGTAGAGTGCCTCTCTCATATGACAGTTTCAATTTCTTTTCAGCCTGAAAAAATGCTGTTAACATTTTTTAAAGCTCAATGGAACCTGTGTTTCCATAACAACTGCTATTGAAATACAAATTTCCATCAGATTCAGCTGGAAACCAATTCTGCTGCTCTACTTTATAGGCTGTTTTTACACGGATGTCCCCTCACCCCCTGCTCAGTGTTTGGGCGGGTGTGCAGTGAGGGGTACCGTCTGTGTAAACGGCCAGCGGTGGGTGGGTGGGATGGGTGTCCACTTGGTGTTCACCCGTGTGAACACTGAGCTGGATGGGTAGGGATGTGTGCGCACACTCATGCAACACCCATCGCACACCCATCTCCACCCATCTCCACTCACAGAACCCTCACGAAAAACGGAGGAGACTCCGTGGGGAGGTGGGTGTGTGTCCATGTAAAATGACACCCACCCACCTCCACCCACCATGGCTAAACACCCATCCCCGCCCCCTCTCCATCCTTGTAAAAAGGGCCATAGTGACTAGCACCTTATTCTACAAGTAGTCTCTTTAACCAGTTAGGTGTTAGGTGTTCTGCTAGTTATGGAGTAAGGTGGGTAGTGTCACAATTATTAAGGCAGGTTTTTGCCAGTGTGGAGTCACTAAGTGGCAACACTGCACCAGTAAATGTGGAGCCCAGTCCACCATGAGTGAGGCTACGTGTTCCCCCCCCCCTTCCATGTTGCAGTTGTCACGTCTGTGATATCTGTCATGTCTGTGACAACAGCTACATGGAAGGGAGAACACTGGAAGACTGGAAACTACACTAGAGAGAGGAACCACAAGCAAGGTCATCTCCCTTCTGTGGCTTCTGGTGCTTGAATAGCAGGGAGGGAGAATGGACCTGGAGCCTTCTCCCAAAGGCTTTGATTCAATCTTCCTCCCTCCAATCAGAAAACATTGCTACTGCTGTTACAGACAGAGTAGCAGGGAGGGAGAACAGACTTGGGAGAAGACTCTGAGTCCATTCCCCCTCCCTAGTACCCAACAGCACCAGCAACAACTTATGAAGTTGTTGCTGAGGTAGCAGCAGAAGAGAACAGTCCCAGAGCCTTGTCAGGTAGCAGCAGAAGGGAACAGACACAGAGCCTACTCCGGAAAAGGCTCTAGGTCCATTCCCTCTGCCACTACCCCAGCAGCAGAATTAGAAGCAGGGGAGGATGCACTGTAGCGAAGAGGATTGCCTGGTGAGTTTCACCAGCGCTGAAATAGTTTTACAGTTCAGAAGTGTTTCAGCACTGGTGAAACTGATGAGGCAATCCTCCTCGCTGTGTGGCATCTTCCCCTGCTTCCAATGCTGCCAATGAGGTAGTGGAAGAAGGAAACAGACCTGAAGCTTTCTCCTAAGACGGTTCTGGATTCATTCCCTTCTACTGCTACCCTGGTGGCAGCATCAGAAGCTGTGGTGCAGAACAGACCCAGAGTTTGGGAAAAGCCAAGCCTCATCCCAGATTAGTAGAAGCCACAGCATGGAGTGGAACAGGTCCTTACCACACCATAGCTTCCAAGTCATCCTTCCCCCATCCCCTTATATGATAGCTCAGTGGTGACCACCCACCAAACTGTCACATCTAAACATTAGCCATGAACATGCACAAATCCTGGTCTGTGGCTAATGTCATATTTGTTAACACCCTTAATCTTTGAAGCTGACTTGTGTTTATATTTCATTTTAGCAAACAGATTGTTAGGAGATATTCACAAAGGGACAGAGAATAAAACTGAGGCTGCCATAATGCCTCTATACAAATCAGCGGTGCGACCTAACCTGGAACATTGTGTGCAGTTCTGGTCACCCCATCTCAAAAAAGACATAGCTGAACTAGAAAAAGTACAGAGAATGGCAACGAGAATGATAAAGGGTATGGAGGCTTGACAAGCTGGGTCTCTTCAGCTTAGAGAAGAGAAGACTGAGAGGGGACATGATAGAGGTTTATAAAATCTTGAGTGGTGTGTAATGAGTAGATAGAGAACAGTTATTTACCCTCTCAAATAGTACTAGAATTAGGGGACACTCCATGAAACAAGCTGCGGGTAGATTTAAAACAAATAAAAGGAAGTACTTTTTCACTCAACGCATAATTAACCTATGGAATTTGTTGCCAGAGGATGTTGTCAAGGCCAGTAGTATAGCTGAGTTTTAAAAAGGACGGGATAAGTTATTAGAGAGTAGGTCCATTAATGGCTATTAACCAAGTAGTTTATGGAATGAACGTCTTACTGTCGAGAGCTGGGAGTGAACACTGGGGAATGGATCGCCCATTGTGACTATTGGTTCTTCTCCCATGCGATCGAGATTGGCCACTGTCAGAGGACAGGATGTTGGGCTTGATGAACCATTGGTCTGACTCAGTATGGCACTACTTATGTTCTTATGTCCTTATGATTAGCCATTGATTTTGGTCACTCCTGAAAGATGTGTTCTCACCATTTAGTCTTACATTTGATATGATTTAGTAGTGACCAAGTTTCAACACACGCTATTACCACACACACATACACACACATATATTTCACCAAAGACAATATTTTGTGCACAGTTTTGTGGATGCATGGAAGGTTGACCCATGGACCTGAAACAAGAATTTGCTGTCTGTATTCTGCTTAACTCAAATGTTTATTAAAATATGCAAATGTCACTGAGGACCCAACAATTTCCCCAAAATATTGCCATATTTATTATGCAGCAAGTCTAGACTGCTTCGATTTATTTTAACCATTTTAGCAGGTCAGACCCAATATCGAGGGAGAGCTATAAAATAATCATAGGACTCTGCATGAGAGTTTTTGTACATTCCTTTAAGAAAGGTGCATTTTAGGTTTCAAACAGATTGACAGTCTCTCTAAAACACACAACACAAAATCTGTTAGGCAGGAGATCACAGGGGTAATTTGGGACTGTTCAGTTCTTTTTGGCCCAATGGAATACACTGAAGAATTTCACAAATAAACAGTAACTCTTCCTTCTTTTCACCAGCAAAAGAAGTGAGAAAAGCCCCCGTGTTCCTGGAAAAGCTACAGAACAGTGGGGTGCCAGAAGGTCACCCAGTCCGGTTAGAATGCAGAGTGGTGGGAATGCCGCCACCCGTATTTTTTTGGAAGAAGGACAATGACACCATTCCTGCCAACAGACAGCGGATGAGGTACTGTAAAGTTATTACATAAGGTGTCCATCAGGGCTGGTTTTTAGATTCACAAGTTTTGTAATTGGATTTTATATCAGGATGAATTTTTATGTTTTTCTGGTCCACATTACTTCCCCTGTCCCTACTCTCTATATGGGTCCTCCAAAATAGGCATAACAGGTCACCATGATGCTCTGTCCTAGCCCCTGGCCTCTCCTCACCCTCACCCCCACCCTGCCCTGGTGTCCCAGCTACTCCCGGACTTCCTGTGCTTTGACTCCCCCCTCGCCCCCACAATTCCTCATTTTGCCTCCCCTTCCCCATGACTCATTTTCTCTACCCCAGTATTCCCATTCCTTTGCCTCCCTCCCCACCCAGTACCGCAGCCTCTTCCTTTCCCAACACCCCCCATGCGTTACATCCCCTCTCCTCCCCTCTGTCCTGGCCTGATTGATATGGAGCCTAGTAGTTTGATTTGCCCGTGGGGGTGCGTGCACACTCCCGCGACCACCTCCACCCATCACCCATGCACGGAGCAACGGGCGCCAATGCCCGATGCTCCGTGCATGGAGAAGGGTGGAGGTGGGTGGGGGTCCGTGGGAATGCATCCCCACGCACTGCCCACCTACTATGCCGTCTACCCACCGCAGCCTGTGTGAAAAGGGCACTAGTTGCACCACTGTTCAAAGATGTTTGGTCCCAAAGCTTAGTGTGGATACATGACAGCATTCTAACTTAAAAAACAGAAAATCTACAATTAATATCTTTTCTTTTTCTGTTTAGAAATTAATCAGCTTTGAGCGTTTCTTTTCCAAGATTTCTAGTTCTATGAAAATCTGACAGTCAGTGAAATATTGGAGCTGGTGCAGGTATTAATTCAACATGAATTAATAATTCTCCCTGCTGCTCATTGTGAAAAGCAGTCCAACTCACTCGCCCCACTTTTAATTGGTGAAACTCACTACTGCTGCACCATGCTACATGGTCCTCAAAGTTAGCTACACAGATTGTTAGGGGACCTGAATCCATGTAGACACAGATTATTAGCTCCTTCCATGCCATCCCTTTCTTACTTCTCTGTTACCTTCATGGGGTGGCATGTATCTCGGCAAGGCATGGGAATGTTTTCTGTGGTGTGAAGTGCATACACAGCACAAGCAGATTAAGACCACATTCACACCTGCGGCGGCGCATAGATTTTGGCTCCTGCAAGCCAAAATCTGCACAGAGTTCGGCCGGTGTGAAATGCCCCCCATGCAGCTTTGCCAGAGATCTCCGGGAAGAGTGCAGAACTGGATTTCCCTGCTCTTTACTCTTCCAGGTGATCTCTGGCAAAGCCACGCGGGGTGAGGGGGGGGAGCCTTTCACACTGGCCGAACTCCATGCAGATTTGGCTCTCACAGTTTCTCCCAGAGCTAAAACCTGCGTGAGGCTGGCTCCCGCCACGGATGTGAATGGTCTAAGAGTCAGAGCATGGTCAGCAGATATGTAGCATGGGGGCCCAGTGGAGACTATGGGGCCCCCATAACTGGCACATATATATACACACATATTTCTAAGGAGGTTACAGGGAGGTGGAAATCACATTTTCCAACATCATTTCCCAACATCCCCTTCATTATCAAAGCACACCCAGCAGCTGTCTCCACTGTAGGTGGGATTGGAGATAGGGGAGCAGTTACCTAGATGTAGCTTACCCCCCATAAATCATAGGGCAAGACCCAGCTCAGCAGCAGCACACTGGCCTGCTGGGAAAGCAAGAGGCTAGCACTGCTGCCTTAGGTGTCTTGGCTGTTGCTGCTACTGGCTCTGCTACTGTGCCTCCCTCATGTGACAGAAAGCCCCACAGGAGGAACACAAGTGAGCACCAACAGAGAGAGCCTGGGGAGAAGACGGGAAACAAACTATGATTTTGGGCCATAGTTTTCCTATGCATTAATCCACCAGGACAAGCAAGACCCCATCTTAACCTTTAAAAATGAGGGCTGATGGGAGAAATGGAGGCTCCAGACTGGGTTGGGGCCTACTCAGCATTTGTGGACCTTGTTGACTGTTAAATCTGCCACTGGTGCAGAGAGTCCCTTCCTGGCTATTTCACCAGTAGTTCGCCTCACCGAGTGGGTTGGAGAACCAAGACTGAGGCTCTTTTTACACATGCAGAGTTATTCTGAAATAGCTGTAATTCTGGATTTTTTATTCCACTTTGGGGAACTCTGACTGAAAGGAGAATGCCTCTGCTAGCACATTGGTCTTGTCACTAATTGACTGGGACATAAATTTCCAGAGGGGATTCTGTATTTGTGTAGCGAGCTAAGACAAACAGGAGAGTTCCAAAGGGAACTGGATTCTGCCACACAGACAGCGCAGTTGAATTTTGGAGCCTCCTTCCGCTCTGATTTCTGGGTGCTCTGTGGGCAGATGTGAGCCCCTCTCCTCCCAACATCCTCACTGTGCCTATGTCACTTGCTGTTGTATGTCCCTGGAGTGGATGGGTGTGATGGATTTCCTCTGCTGCAGGGTCAGAGTGGATTAGGAGGCAGCATGGGTAGCATTTTGTCACAACCTTCTCTGCTGTAAATCCCTACCCATGACATTTTGCCACCTGAGATTGCAGAATACCGTAGAGATGTTGGGTAGAGGGGACGTAAAGACTCTACCTGCAATTCTCTATGGTGGAGTGGCTTAACTCCAGACTAGTCATTCACACGATCGCTATTCCTGGATTATTTCAGGCCAAATGAGATAAATATTTGAAAATCATGTTGAACAACACCAGCATAAAACCAGGAAACAGGAGTTAAAAACCAGGAAGCTGAAATTATTTAAGCCAATGTGACAATTCACATGATCAGCTACAGTCTAGCTTTAGAGTGGTTAATACCAGTATTAGGATTGTGTCAAAACAACCTTAATCTGTAGGAATGCTACTTTCATCAGTGTTATCTTTTAGCAGTATTTTTACAGCTTTGTATACTACACCACCACTACCATTTTAACTAATATAATTAGCGGTACAATTGTACTTAATGGGGTTTTGCACAAGTATAATTGATTTGAAACTTAGTTGTTGTTTTGTTGTTGTTGTTTGAATGAATGAATGAATGAATGAATGAATGAATGCTTTATTGTGTAGCCGAATTGGCTATTACAATATTACAAAACATACTAATGTGTTACAAAACATTCTAGGATAAAATACAAATAAGAAATAAAGAAATTATCCAAATCGTCAAATTTTATAATTCTAATCATAATACAATCCAAACAATAAAATATAATTATTTCCTTGTATAAAACTGTTACCCAAATTAAAACATAATCAATGCATCAGTCCCAAAAGTCCAAACTCAATCAATTAGGGAATGGATTAGCTGCTGCCATTTATTATTATTATTATTATTATTATTATTATTATTATTATTATTAACAAACATTTTTATAGCACCAGCAGTGTACCTGGCACTTTACAAAGTAATAAAATAGACATGGTCCCTGCCCCTAGGGCTTACAATCTGAGAGACAGGAGCTGGGGGAGAGACTTAGGAAGGGGAACAGAGGGAGAGACAAGGGGTCTAACATTCATGAAGA
>QEPC01003730.1:900709-931261 GCA_003113815.1 Sphenodon punctatus | reverse complement strand
GGATCTTTTTGACCACGCTTCCCGGGACATTCCCCCGGCTAGCCCGGGAAGCATGGTTCAAATTGACCCCTTGTGGGTATTGACCGTGGCGAACATCTGGCAGCCACCAAACAGACGTTCGGGACACGGTGACCACAGGTGGGTATTCACCGTGGTTCACCGTGATCTCGTAACGTCTGAAAATACCCATTATAAGAGATTTCTCATATTGCAATTCTTGGTCTGAAATTCTCCTCCTGATCAGAGCAACGGCACCATTCAGGCCAAGATGTCTCAGGGCTTCCTTTGAAAATCCCAGCTTAGAAACTTCCGATGTAACAAAAAGATCCCATGAATGAAAAAGTCCCTCTCTGGTAGCCATTGCCAGAAGGGACTCATCCTGAGCTGGAAATAAAAATAATTTCTGCCAGAATTTAATAAGACACAGGAGTGCACCAGATTTGAGGGGGGAACAGCCCACCTCTTGCCTCAGTATGACTTAGGGTGTCCCCTTAGGCACCCCCAAGATGGAACGCAAAAATCCATTTTGCACTACTTCCAATTTATCCAGAAAGCCGTTGCCCCAAACTGGGAAAGCGTATAGAGACTGGCTGATAATTTTAGCCCTAAAAAGACGTAAAGCGGGCACTACTAATTTGACCCCTTCCTTAAAATAAAAATTCAATATAACAGCAGAAGTTCGCTTGGTGGTGCTCAAAACTGCCTCAAAGTGGTGCAACCAATTTAGGGAAGAGGAAAGAATAGCCCCCAGATATTTAAAATGGCTCACTTGTTCTATTGAATTTGCTTCTGTAAACCAACGGTGAGGCTTGCATAATTTACACTGCCTGACCACCAGAACCTTAGTTTTTGAATAATTGATAGAGAGGTTTTCGGTCTGACAATAATCCTTGAACAATTGCATAACCCTCCTCAGCCCAACAGGAGTTTGAGAGATCAGGACCGTGTCATCCACGTAAAGCAGCACGGGAATCCTTCTATCCCCCAATTTGGAGGCATGCGTGTCTCTGCTATTCAAAAAGAAAATTACGTCATTAAGGAAAAAATTAAACAAGGCAGGGGCCAATATGCAACCTGCCTAACCCCTCGAAAAACAGGTACTTTTTTGGTAGGTGTCTAGAAGAAGCATATCTAATTTGACGGGTATTATTTGAATGCAAATTGATTAACAAAAATAACAATCTGGGATCTAGTGAAGAAGAATTCAGCTTGGCCACAAACGCCACGGTATGTTCACGGTATCAAACGCCATTTGAAGATCAATGAAACAAAGATATATTCTTTTTTGGTGTGCAACATAGTTATTTAGAAGGTGAAATAAAATGAAAATCTGATCTATGGTAGATTTCCCTTCTTGGAAACCGGCTTGTTCAGGTTCCATCACTTTATTTCCTTTAATCCAGGCCTGAAATTTCTCTAACAGCAAGCTAGCATACAGCTTCCCCACAACACTTAAAAGACATGGGGTGATAGTTTGAGGGAATGCTCTACCATTTAATAACTTTTCCCCAGCCAAAAACTTGGAAATAAGAGGCAACGAGTTGAACGATATTTTAACCATCCAGCAATCCTTTGAACTAAGTAAGTGATCGACTGCAATGATGTTATGCCGAGTAACTGGCAGTCTTAGGTGCTCTGCAACATCAAGTGGTGTATTCCAATAGGGAAGATTTCCCCTGGGTAAAGGTAAAATAATAAAAATCAAACTACAAGGTAATGCTCTAAGGCTCTCAGCACTCTCAGGAGGAATCTGATTTGAAATCAAAGGTCGAGAGTGAGATTAAGTTTCTAAAAAATCCTTAGCTGGAGAATTTACAACAAAGTAAGCCAAATCAGAGCCACCCATACGGGGGTTCCTTTGATCTATTTTAAGTCTTTTTTCATTTGTAAGCAGATGGGAGCCAAAGAGCAACTCTACTTTCTTATTCAAATGGTTTAATTGAGAAAACACAAATCGCAATGTCCTCGCTGTTCGGACCGCATGATCGGTTAAAAAATTTAGCAGATTTGCTCTCTCATCCACTATTCCTCCCGCCTCTCCTGGATGGGCCCGAGAAAGAGGAAAAAAAACTCCTCATAGGAGATTAATGAGCCACCACCTCGGAAGAAATATTAGGAGTACTGTTTGCTAACATCTGCTAGTACTGAAAAAAGGTTGCTTAAAAGGATGTCAGAATCACAAGGCACCTCAGAGGGGATACTAACTACTGAATTCCCTACTAGGTAATTATCCATTTTACTCTGTTTTGGCATTTTAGACGGAAGTGGGGAACTAAGAGCTTTATCGGCTCTAGGTCTCTTTTGGTTCAACATAATATAGCTTCACACAGTAGTTCAGTGCAAGAACAACAGAGAAATACTGAGAACTAGGTGAAGTAACACTCTCCCACCTCCCCCAATAGCCCCAGTCTGACAAACTTGCCCCCGAAAGTTCTAATTAACAAGGGGTTCTTATCGGAACCTCCCAAACCTATGGAACTCCTCAGGGCCCCCAACCAAAGAACTTGCCCAATTCGGATAGACATTGTTGTACCCCAAAGCCAACAGCCGGGGTCACCCTTCGCCCTGCCGGCACCTAAGGCAACACGCACAAGGGCGCGCGGCCCTTGCGCACGCAGCCCTTAGGCATGATGCCCTTCGGCACGCACCTTCGGCACACCTGAAGATGGCTGGAGGGTTTAAATACCCCGCTGGCCAAGTCACGCCAGTGACTCCTCCCAGCTTCAGCTGTAGTCTGTTGCAGCAATCAGGGGAAAACGATCTCTATAGGGCAGCAGTCACTGGCGCCTGTCGCTGAGCACCGAAAAAAGGGTCCCTGCTCCCCCTCTCAGGCCTCTCCTCTCACTTGCGCTGTTCGGTCCTGGCCCCAGCCTCGCTCACCGTCCAGAAGGGCACCGATTTGAAACTTAGTAAGCAATGCTGTAGGCCAAAGAGAACCGAATCCTGCACTCTCTGTATTAGCTGTGCTGGCTCTGCAGAGTGGAGAGGAGTGAAAAGCAGTAAAACGCACCCAAATCACTAACAAGGAGCAGATCAAACTCTGGGTATTAACAAACGAGACGATAGCCCGCTGGAGTCCATGTTTGGTCCATGCAGCCCCCACTCAGCCCCTACTCATGTTTTGTGCCTCCAGCCTAATAAACGGGCAGCCCCCTGTGTGTATTTCATATGCTTGCGGGCAGCCCCCACAGGCAGCGCCAGTGAGAGCGAGAGGAGAGAGGGGCAGGAAGCGGTCGCTCCTTGGACGCGCTAGGATTTTTGCCCGTGATTCTCTGGTGCTGGTGGACCTGTACACACAGAGACGCTGCACGCAACCTAATTGACGGAATGCAGACACATGGGCGCACATTAGCCCACATTCACCAGCACAGTGGACTCCACGTTCTCCGAGACCCCACAATGAGTGGGGGCTGCGTGGCGGGTGGTGACACACACCTAATAAACGGGCAGGTGGACACCCAGCTAATGTGGGCCATTGTGGGCTATCATCTCATTTGTTAACACCCTCTGACCATGCACAGAGACTACATCTGGGGAGCACAAAGGTACTGGTTTCAGAGTTTTCAGAATAGAATCAGGGCTATAATTTTGTACAGAACCTATGCAATGTCATATCTAACACCAATATGAAACTAAATCTGAACCATTTTTTCCAGTATGCATGAAGACACAACAGGATATGTTTGCCTTCTGATTCAGCCTTCCAAGAAAGAGGATGCTGGTTGGTACACTTTGTCTGCAAAAAACGAAGTTGGTATTGTATCATGCACAGCTAGACTTGACATATATGGTAGGTGTCTTATTGTCTGTGTGTTAAGTAAAAGAAAGTTGAATTTATGTAGTTCTATGCTAGGTGGCTTCTGACAGTGGATTGATGCTACTACAACCAGTTTGGTCGCAGGAACCTTAGATACTGGATGCTTGCCTCTTCTAAAATTACTTCAGCTAATTTGGAGTCTTTTATATTGTGATGTCATGAAATTGTGACATTTTTATATTTTAAAAATCCCCCAGTAGTGATCACGTGGCATCTCAATTGCTGATTACACATTTTTCAGTTTTGTCCCATAGTGTTTTTCATGCATATCTTTGCATTGCAAATCCATTCAATTTGCCTTGTTAGGGGGGAAAAAAAGTAATATTTGATTAAAGTACTGGGCTTACAGAAGTTTGTGTGGTGAGAGTCTTTTCTTCTGAGGCCTTTAAATATTTAATTGTCTTATCAACCAATTCATGGGCTTCCAGCACAGCGTGAAGGGCCACTCTGTACTGTTTAGGCAGTCTTCAGTACGTTGGCCAGATCTATGTTAGAAACCAAATGTTAGAATTTAAAGTAGTTGAAGAAGCAGCGAAAACATACATATGCTTTCGTACATATTATTGCATTATTTTTGGTTTTGGTTGGGTTCTTTATTTGTTCATTATTGTATTACGTTGTAGTTGGTAGATAGAAAAAATAATAAAGTTTTTGAGTTATAAAAAAAAAAAAGAATTTAAAGTAGAATGAAAGTATGCTATAATAAACAACCTTGCCATTGTCTAGATCTGCTAACCTATTTTAAAATAATGTTTGCCTTGAATGCCAAAGCATTATAGTAAAATAGCTCAAACCTCTTAATTTACATTTAGAAAGAAATTACTACTCCGCTTGGACAATACAGTACCAACTGGCAGCTAGTGCAATATAGATTTAGAACTAGTGTTCCTGTCAGTTTGCTACCACCTAGTGGTTGTACAGAGAATTTTCATTTTATAATTTGTCAACATAGAGAAAGATCACGTGCAAGCTGCAAGCTGAAGGGATTTGGTTTTTTTAGGAAAGATTAAAATAAGTTAAATAGCTTAAAGCTATTATTTATAAGAGATCCATTTAAAGGGAGTAAAGTCGCACAAGGAAAGGCAGTGTTTGTCGTGGCCTGAGTTGAGGAATGGTTTGAAAGGTTCTTTTTGCCGTTCTTACTAGTTGAGTTCTAAACTACACCATTTCCCTTTGAAAACAGTACACTTAGTCTACACAGAAATGTTTGCTGGTAGCCTAAATTTTCTATCCCACAGTGATTAATGGTTTTCTAGTTAATGTAATAGACCAGAAGTAGCCAAACTGTGGCTCGAGAGCCACACGTGGCTTTCAGACTAAGTGCGGCTCTTGGCCAGGACTTGTCCAAGGCCCCAGGCTGCTTTCATAATCCTGTCTCTTACTTGATTACCCTAAAACAGCTTGGGCCCCAGGTACCTGACAGACGGCCTCCTTCCTCATGTCCCCTCGTGGCCCCTGAAGTCAGCCAGGGGCCCCCTCTTGCAGATGACATCTCTCGGAGGCCCTTTTCAAATGGGCCACTGTGCATGGGGGGATGGGTGGGTGACGCAGTGGGTGGGCAGTGCATGGGGGTGCATTCCCACGGATACACACACCCACCTCCACGCATGGAGCATTCAGCATTGGCGCCAGCTGCTCTCTGCATGGGCGGTGGGTGGAGGTGGGTGGAGTGTGGAAGCGTGCATGCACCCCCACCCACAAACCATGGAGTTCAAACAGATACCCAGCCACCGCGGCATTCACACAGATGCCCCACATAAAAACAATGTAAGACCTTTTTATTTGACCAGGTATTTGGCAGGCAGGGACAGGATGAGATGGGATGGGGGGGCGGGCTTGGTGGGATATTAAGGGAATTTTTAATTATAATTATTGATTTAATGATTTTTACTACTGTTTTTATTATTTAAGCCACCCTGAGCCTCTGTAGGAAGGGCAGCATATAAATTTGACTAAATAAATAAAAAATCACACCCACATCTTAGCAGCAGCTTAATTGCAGCTGCTCCACAGAATCCGCAGAGCACTGGCTCCACTAACCTATCAGAAAGCACGAGAAGAGGGGAGAGGACAAGGCTCAGCCCGGCAGATGCTTCAAACATGCACATGCATGTTCATGTGAATTGTGGCTCTTGGCCGTATGAGGATTTTGGTACTTGGCTCTTGGGGTTGGGAACTTTAGCCATCCCTGTAATAGGGTTGTTTTTCCAGGTCAGACTTGCATATTTCTGGGAAACTCAAAGAAACAAAAGGAGAAAGATGAGATAAGAAGGGTGTTGCACAGAGAGAGAACCTGTTGTGGGGCTAGGAGCAAAGCAGGACTATTTCTGCAAGCCAGTCTGAACCTAGACCTAAATGTAGAAAGGAGGAGTCTTGAGGCAGTTCTAGCCTGGTTCAGTGTTGCTTATTTACTGGTTTCCCTACACAGTGCTGTGTGTTCATAGACTACAACAAAACTTTGCAGCCCGCTTGCTCACAGTTGATTTGTCTCAGTACATTTCTGCTGGTCTACAAATCTGCCCTGTCTTTCTGTAAAAATATTTATTAAACTCTCACTTATTTACTAGGGATGGAACTTTGGACAAAATCTTGGTTCTTGGTTTTGTCGGTCCTTGGTTCTCCCTTTGTCGGTTCTATTGCATCTATCGGTATTGGATCTTTAACATTGCAGTTTTCACCATTGACTTCAGTGGGGAAATCGCAATGTTAAAAATCTGAGGGGAAAAAACCAATGCAAAAGAACCAATATTGCCGATACCAAGAATTATTGGCATTATCTATTAGAACTGAGAGTGCCATTATCAGCCACATTCAGTTCTCAGCAATACCAAGAGTCTTTACCCAAAACTCACAGCCAGACAGCTCCTGAGTCAGCTTACCTGTTTTCCTAGATGATTACTAATATACTATTGATCCCATTTGCCAATTGACTATTTTGACCCAAATATTGATTCAAAGTGATTGAAACTGGAATCTTTAGGAAACTATACTTGACATGTATGGCAACTGCTAGGTGCCAAAATACAAGAAGGTGGATCTGCCTTATAAAGGACACACTTTCATAAGAGTTCAAGTCTGCATTTCCTCACCTGTATTTGTGCGTGGAAACTATCCAATATAAAGGGATGGAGGAGTGGTTCCTTCTCTCATCTGGGGTTTGGATTTCCTCGGGCACTATATAAGATTTTGAAGAATGTTGGATTAATGTGACCTTTTTTCTTTTTTGCTCATGATTTTTGTTGCTCCAGCGCAATGGCATCAACAAATTCCTCAACCAATAAAGATTCGAGCCGGTGGTGGCCGGTATGCAAACCTCACAGGTCAAGGACTTGACATTTTTTCTACCTTCCCAACTGTTGACAGTCCAAGGTTGTTTTCATCCCCATCCCAGAATGTGGTGGAAAGTGAAGAACTTTAAGAAGTTGTGGTTCCAATTATACCTGCAAAAATACTAGAACTGTGGGGGGGGAAATCAAAGGTACAAGTCAAGAGACTCAAAGTTTACAAGCAACTTGTGTTTAGTAAGCATACTGCTGCTGGAAGTCCTGCAAGTAACTTATTGTACAAGATGCTTGTGTGATATTTTACTACATGATGGTCATGGTATAGAATGTATTGCAGTAAGTTCAGTACTGTGTCTTTTTCTAAGTATTAAAGGCAAAGAGACATAGTTTTCCGCATATAAAAACTATACCAGTTTTTACTGCTTCAACTAAAGCTACATTGCTATGTTAAGGAGAGTAATGTTTAGCTAAATACTGCCAGAAAAAGCACTGACACTGTGATAGTTCAGAAAAGGTAAACAACATGACTTTGAATGTAATCCCAAGATGATGTCCAATATTAACAAAGCACAAGTAAAAATGAAAGGAAGGAAGTTGGAAGGTCAGCTTAATAGGTGATCACATGAAATAATAGATTTGGTGAACTCAAGACTAGGTAAGCATAGCATTTCATGTAGGTACAGCTATATACATATACACTATATATTTATATTTGTGTGCACATATACTCCATAACTTGTATACCCACATGCACTGAATCACACAGCAAGATACCAAGCATGAGTTTTGGACATTACCATATGAAATTAAACATCCTCTATTATATGAAGCCTATAGGGATGGGAAATCAGACTGAAAATTGAATCGGATCAAAATTGGAATTGAATTCAATTTAATCAGTTTTAAATTATATCGGAATTGGATCCTATTTTCCCCCCTTTGACTTCAATGGGAAAATTTCCCACTGAAGTCAATGGAAAACCGAAACTATTCAGTTCAATGGGCCATTCATCATTCTACGCCACAATCCTACAATGATGAATAGGTCAAAGAAGAGCCTAGCAAATTGCAATAGCAGAGAGGGGGAAATGAGTGAGAGCGCACCCCTGAATTAATCCGAATTGGATACACGGTAGATATGACGGCTACAATTACTATACATACTTACAACATACGCATCACCTTTATTTCTTTTCAGTTCTAGAAATTCCCTTATTTCAAGAATTTAGAGTACAGATGATACAATTTTTATTTTCTCAAAAGCAAGAGTCTCCACCTGAGGTTTTGACCTACACGGAAGAAAAAGCACATCTATTATATGGCAGATTGAGCCAATAAACACAAGAAGACATGTGGCCTGATGCGATTAAACTTGTTTTCGGATTGTTTAGGAAACTCCAATCACTGGTTCAAACTAGGGCTGCAACTCAATTAAAAAAATCTTAGTTGATTGATCTGTAGAATTTTAGCCGATCAATTAATAAATTAAGTGATTAAAATTTGCATATGATTTGTATCATTTGCATAAATTTCCAAAAAGTGAAAAATTCACCAGAAATTGTGGTCAAATTGGTAGACATGTTTAATGAACATGCTAAAGTGCTTAATGAACATTAAAGAGCAGAAAAGGTGGGAAAACGATGGCCTTCCTTCTTTTTGGTTCTTTACAAGACTGCACAACATTATAAAAGTGCTGTTCCATCTATTGGCAATATCCTGCTGCTGCTTGCTGTCACCTAGTCCAAGTTCTTTTTGTTTTGCTAAGAGTAGAGTTTCTTTATGTGCGCTATGCTTGAAGTGACCAACAATTTTACGACACTTGCTAAGTTGCTTGTCAGCAGTGGCAACAAAAAGAGCCTTGTTGTTTATGCTCAGTTGTAGAGTATGAGCAGCACATCTCACATTTTCAGAATTGGATTTCTCAACCCCTAGAACAACATTTCTTGCATTATCTGTGCATATCACTACAACTTTCTCACTGATCTCCCACTCCAATTAATCAAATAATAGATTAATGGGAGGGAGGCAATTTTAATTGCGTGATCACCCATTAATTGATTAATTGGGTTGATTAACCAATTAAAGGTTGCAGCCGTAGTTTACACTATTAAAACAGGAAATTTCCCATTTATAGTCCACAAGCACAGCTATTTAGCAGCACTACTTATTAAGAAATTGTGTCTTAATAGTTGATAAGGTTGGCACATGTTGTAGGAGGCTGTAGCAAAAGACATTAATAACAACTTTAATTAAAACATCTTCAGGACGTCCTGATTTTATGCAATTTTGTGAACAAATTCCCAATCATTTAGAGACTATGGAGGTTTGTTGTTATAATTTCCTGAATGTTTAAATTCAGTGAATTTTGATATTTGGACTTCATTTTCAAATAATTCCTGTTCACTACTTTAAACATGGTCAGACACAGCCACAAAGCATGCAAATGATACCTTTTACAAATTTTATTAGCATTATTAATCATGGTAAATGTCCTTATGGCTCTACATTAATGAGAGAGTGATATAGGCCCTACTCTCAAGGAATACAGTGCAAATTGAACACAGATCCAAATGTGGGTCCTCAGTATTTTTTCCTGTACACCACTATAACTCCAGTGAGAATGAGGGAAGAATCAAGGCCTTGACAGGTTGGCTAAAGATCAAATGTGTCAGTGTTTTTAAAAATATATGTTCTAGACTTTTCAAGGCAATGTATTACTGTAAAACTTCTTTGTGTTTGAAAAAAAGAGATATGAATGAAGGGCTGATCCTTCGTCATTCAATTAGGGGCCCTAATCACCTCTTATAATGGGAGTTAGATTAAATTAAAATATTTACCAAAATGTGCCAGCTGAATTCCAACATTGTCTGTTGTACTACTTAACTGAGGGCCAGATTGTAATCTCAGCTACTCCAATGTACAGTAGAAGTATTGTCACTGAAAACAGAGTTACAGCTGTGCATTGGGGTATGACATTTAGTACATGTACCCAGTCACAAGGGTCAAGGTTGTGTTGCCTGCCCTGTACTTCAGCAAAATTCTAGTTGACATTGAAGGAAGTTTTGCCACATTGTGTGCATCAGAATTTTGTCCAACCTAAGTAAAAGAGTACTTGAAAGCTTTATCAAATGTATTCATTCTTGTTCAGAAGCTATCTGAATTTTTTGTACAGTTTCATTAATGGCTGCAGAAGGTTTCGGTCTGTGTGTGCTAAACCCCCAACAGAAGTGTGAAAAGAAAGTTTGAGAGCATAGATTTTAACTTTAAATGCTACCAGCACACTGAGCTCTTCCTGCAAGAAAACTTTAGAGACAAAGGCACAAGACATCTTGTTTGCATTGATCACTGTTTGAAGAGTGAGAAAACCTGTAACTTATGTAAGCTGCAGAGGGCAGCACTGTGTTATCATAGAATATGCGTGGTGTCGTATCGAGCTATCGAGCAGTTAATATTATGTGAAGGATGGTTCTGTGCACTGATATGGTGTCAAGAAGTATTCTAGATGATTCTGTGATTGTGCTTTTGTCTTAAACAGCTTGCTTGACTTTTGTTTTGCTTTACTTAATTGAACAGTAGCTGATCTGACTTTGCACTAAAAATATATTCTGTTGTCTTATTCAACAGAGCCCACATGCAAATAAATCCAAATGAGAGCAGAATTTTCATCATCCTAAACTCAGTAACTCATTCTCTTCCAAATGTTCATCTAACAACTACACTAAGAAATGTACACGAATGAACTGGTATATTTTGTATAAAAACATACAAATAGATATTTCCTGAATTCATACATCTGTAGTTATATTTAGCTTCTGTTTTCTTTTTCAGCTTTGTAAGTTCACATTTATGAACAAAAAGGCTCAGGACATTTCAGCAGTTAGTTACTTCAAGTGGCAGTTTTAGAAAACAAGAGTTTTATAATTTTTTGTTTTAAGAATATTAGTCTATGGTATGTAGGTCTAAACCTCAGGAGTTGTGCAAGCAAAACTCATATAGCCAAACTTCTCAATGGAGTCAAAGGGCAACATTTTTGTTCTCTCTTGTCTTGAAAGCAAGGATTTGAATACACATTTTGAGTACTTGGTGCATGCAAAAGCAAGCACGTTTAAAAAAAATTTAAGACATTTCCAGTCTTTTTTGTGAGTATTTAAATAATTGCTACTTCAAACTTTATAACAGTAATAAGCACTACAAGAAATAAACTGGAACTCTTTTTAACAACTGTATTATTAATGCTTGAAGGATTTGAATTTTAGTCTCTGGAAAGTGACAGCTCACACTTATTAATTATACCTGTTAAATTAAATTAAATACAACACCAGTGTCAATTACTCTCTGGTTTCCAATATAAAAAATGTTAACTTTGAAACCTACTTTTAATTTTTCTTTATTGAACTGGAATTTTTCTCATAGTCTAAAGACCTGCATCCTCAGTGGAAAGAGAAAAGAGTCAACAGTGCGGTTTTAAATATATTTTAAATGCATATGAAGAAAATAAAACCTGACTGTTCAGTAATGTATTATCCCTTCCTCTATCAAATAAATGCTTCAGAGTTGCTTACCAGCATGTGTCTTTGACATGGCTTCAGAAAATTGTTTGCAAGTATGTGTGTTACAGATTGAAAAGGCCACCTTAGGATTTGTCTTGATGAAGTCAGTGAAAGCTCCATGCAGAGATATGTGCAGAACTTGGTCCTATGTTGTTTGGAGAAAAACCCTAAAATATTATTAGACCAGAGTATACTAGCTGTACTTTCAGCCAGCAGCACAGAATCTTGTGAAATATAGCAATGACTGCTTTTGAAACATAAATGCATTACGTGTTTCAACTGGGATTTAATCTTTATGCTAAGTTTGCCTTAGTTTTAATTTATGCTCTCACTCTCCACACAAAATGCCTGTTCTGTAGATTTGCAGAGGCAACTACTGCAGGAGTAGACTGAGGATGGACAAGACCCTGCCTAAGCCAGAGCCACACAGTCAGGACATGGTCAGTACTGCAACACATGGGGTGCAGCCAGTTGAGCTGCGGTGGGCCCAATCCCCATGCGGCCGCGTGGCAGGCACGTGCTGCTGCCACAGTGTGGGGCCAGTGCTGGGCGGATGGGCGGCCAGGCCACTGTCTGAGCTCCCACCACAGCCCAGGTGGACCAAGGTGCTGGCCACACAAGTGGATGCCCGACGCAACCCCGCCCTGCCTCCTTCCCCCAGCCTGACCAAAATCCCACCCCGGGCCATGATGTGGCAGTGCATGACAGGCGACAGCACCCGCTGTGGAGCTTGCTGCGCGGTGGGGTAGAAGGGGCCCTGGCACACAGGCTGCCATGCCTTGGGCAACCTTACCGCATTTGGGGTAAGACTACTATGCAACACGTCCTCGGCCTTCTTCCGAGGACGCATCACATAGCAGCCAGCTGCTTGCCCTGCCACATGGTGGTGGGAACACCTGGCGGCAGCTAGCCACCCGCTGCACTGCATTGGGTGGTCTGGCTGCCCAGGGTGGATTAAGGCTGCCCAAGGCATGGTAGCCTGCCCTAGGCATCTCGGGTGGATGCACCCATAGTCTGTCAAAGTATACACTCTGCTTTAGAAGGGCGACAGTGGAATGACCCATTCAGTAAGTGGTCCCCTAGCTTTGCTAATCCTCTAGCTTTCCCACTTCCTCACAGAACTCCCAGGGAGTGTGCCGCTGCAGAGTTTGGCTCCAGCTCCATAAAACTATTTGTATCACCTCACTGTTTCCGGGCTACTTGGGACCTGACACTGTTTTCACAGCTGAGCAGAATTCTCTCTCTCATTGCTTGGCTGTATCCAGCAATCAGCATGAGGAAAATAGGTCAAATTTAGTAAAATCCCTAACACAAAGTTTATGTTTTCAGTGCACTCTACTCTCGCCCATGTGGATTGTTACTTCAGATGCTTCAAAGCACTGTTGTAACAAAGTCAGTTATTAAGCGTTTCAATGATTTTAAAGTGGCTAAGCAAGCTCTGGGGGAGCTAGATGTTACAGCCATGGGTATCAAAAGGAACATAAATGTGGCCCATTGCAATTCCCAGTTGAGACCATGGGTGAAAACAGATGTAATGCAGATCCACTATGGCCCAGGAATCACCACATATGTGTTCCCACGCTACCAGATGTTGACCCGGGACTACCCTGGGAATGGGTGGGTAGACGCTGGACCAGAATGGGTCCTCAGCCCAATCCCAGGCACCCATTCCAGGCTAAGGCCATCCACAGAGGCCAACGTGGGCAACAGCGTACAACACGTTCAGCCCCGCCATCCCCACTACAGGGTGGGGACTGCACCGGTCATGGCGGGAGGTCGGGCGCTAGGGGTGGGGGCATGGCAGGGACAGGGATGCCCACCCACATGTCTGTTCCAGGGGGTCCCCTAACCGGGTCATGCAGGCGGTGACACAGTTCTTCCGGTGACCAGCACATTTGTTTAGTGCCGCCTGCTGACCCGCAGACTGGCCACCACTGTTTCCCAGGCTGGGTCAGAGAGCCTGCACATCTGTTTTAACCCTTTGCTGTCTGTCTTTTTCTTTCATCTTTATATGCTCATATTTCTCAGCCTTTACATGGCTGAAATTTAATTAATCTTTGCCGCTCATTGGTAAGGGAGAAAGAGTCTGCAATATCTGTAAAGTCATATATTACATTAGCTACAAAGTGAAATAAGTAAATCAGCAAAGGTAGCTCTTTCATACTTTTTATTTCAGTTGGATAGTGCTTAGTTGCATAAACCAACATCCATAAACCACTTCAGTGGGACTATTCCAGGGTAAGTGGTTTGTGGATCACAGCCAAAAGCTCCTGTAAGGACAACACTCTTGTCATTTAAATACAATCTGACTACAGAGAGAAACTAACACTTATTCACATCTAATGGGCCATTACATTTTAAGTGGAAGTCTCCATTGCAGTCAATAACAAGGTTTTTTTGGAAATTGATGGCACATTATGGCTTCCTGCTAGCTTGGTGGCATAAAACTTTCTAAAATTTAGCTGGCAAAAGCTTGGGGGTGGGGGAAATACTTTTGTCACCACTCTGAAATGCCGAAAATCTGACTATGTGTAGCCTGCCTGACACTGTAAACATTAATCTCAAGGCTTGGCCATGCCCTCCTTATTCTCTGAAGTTAGGAGTGGTGGAGTGGACCCTGTGATAAATTTCAGTACAAGCCCATGCAGAGTCTGCATGCCAAATTCCTGTAGGATTCAAGACGGACAAGATAGGAGAAACATTTGCATATGTAATATTATGCAAAGTATATTATCATTTAAAGAGTTCCCTCTTGTAGCAAATGCAATTAGATATTATACACATTTTATTTGTTTTTTTAGAAATGTTTTCTTGGAGTTTTTTTGAAACTTTGCTTTATGAAGTATTTGTGAGCATTACAAAAGCGTCACGATCAATGCCTGAAACCTATGTGTTTGTAAAGAGAAATCTATGCAGAGGAAATGATGGACTGTTCCTTTCTTCAAAAAATAAACTTTTATTTATTCTCAGTACATTTTGTTTCTCTGAACTTCTTGTTCAGGTCAAATAGCACTTCTTTTTTAACGTAAGAAATATTTTTATTAAAAATTCTTAGTTGAGGGTGGGGAGAAATAATCCAGTTCAAGCTCAGTCGAGTAGCACTTATGCGGGGGGTGGCCTTAAAGGGGGAAAGAACGGCTGTGTTGTATTTATTCCTGGAAACCGAAAATTATATATAAAAAGCACTTGTCGCCCGTCACCGCCAGTTCCACGCTAGCACCAAGCCACAGGTAGCACATGCCCCTTTATAGGAGGCATCCTCTGGTCACACCAATACCAGACCACAGGTAGCACCAGCCCTCATTACCTTGGAGAGCGCTACAGCCAATCAGAGTCAGCACTGGGAACCACAAGGTGGAACAGGAAGAATCCAGCACTTCCTCTTTCCCCCCTATATATATAAAACAGTAGGGGGTTGGCATCTGGAGGAAATTATGGACTTGGATCCATTGAGGATCCAGAGCTGTAATTTCCAGATTTAATTACAGATTCAGATTACAAATCTGTATTTAAATCAAGAAAAAAATTAAAATAATAAAGAAACAAAAATTTTAAAATCAGTACACATGTGCAAAACGGCCACTGGATCCCTCTGCATATGTGCACCCTTATTCAAAATGGCAGCAGCAGTGTAGTCATTTCAGAAAGGGCAGCCAGTCTGTGCATGTGCAGAACGGCCACTGCACATGTGCAGACTACCTGCCCTTTTCCAAAATGGTGGCAACACTGATGCCACCATTTGCATGCGCAGAACGGGTCAGCAGCCATTTTGTGTATGTGCAATGATCTTTCATTTATTTATTTATTTATTTTACTACGACTCCACAATGGGCGTGTTGCCACTGTTGTGGTTCATTAAGGATTAATCCGTAACGGCCGGTATGAGCACTTACAGATTAATCCAAATCTGTAATGCCCACCCATAATAAAACAGCAGACAGCAAGTTGCCTACATCTTACCAACTGGTCCCTTCCTGATACAGCCCCCTCTCTGCTTCCAAATCCACACCCTGCCTGTTCCGTGCCTAGTTCCTGCTGCCAATCCTGCTTCTCCCTTTGCTGCAGCCTCATCCAGATTGCTGTGCTTGTGCTAACTGACCACCTGGAATAACCCTACACTCTGCCTTGACCATACTTCCACTGATTCCATGCTGCTGGTGCTTGTGCTAACTGTCCATCTGGCTCACCAGCTGTGGAGGCACAGCCTAACAGTACTCTCCTCTCATAAATGGACTACAAAACATATTTGAAACTAATTTGTACCTTATCATTATATTTTAGCTTTGTTTCCTATGGAAAGAAAGGGGAGGGGGGGTTGAGAGAGGTGCATTCCCAATTTTCCCCCTCAATAACTTTTGATCTCACAAACGCATTTCAACCAAATTTGATAAAAGGACAGAAGACCTGAAAGCAAAAGGGTCCCAAAATTATGTAAAAATATATGCAACCTGGAGGGAGCTCCGCGCCTCTCTGTTGTAGTTGACAAATGCCATTACTTACACACACTGAGCACTGTCCCCCACCAAACACACACACACACCCTCTTAGGATAGGAGGTTTTGTTAGTCCAAGTACTTGCTGCATGAAACTACACACGTTGTCCATTGCCCCACTTTGGGCCAGGTGAACTCACACAGCGTTCTCCCCCTTCCCAGAGATGACACCATGCGGTGCTGCCCTGGGACAAACATCTGGCAGCCACCGTTCAGATAGGCAGGTAAATCGGGGACAAAGAGGGATCAAGGGAGGCAGGCAATGTCTCATCTGTTAATACCCATGGTACCACCCAGCAAGGGGAGAGAGCAGCAGAGCTTCTATTGGCCACTACCAGAACGCTGTCCTTGAACTGGCATCCTTGGGGGCCTGAGTACAGGGGCTGGTGCCTCTGCACTATCCAGGTGTTTTGCCTGGGGCCCAGGGCTAGTAATGATGGCTTTGCACCACCCTGGTCAGGCCACACACCCCAGCTTCCTGATTGCCTGCTGGCCTGTATATAAGGCTATCCAGCACCCACAGGAAGCTGGGTGGATCATCAGTCAATCCTTTGGTTCCTGTTTCCCTTGGGATGTGCTTTGCATCAGAATGGGTCCTGGTCTTGTGCTCTGTTTCATGCCCTGGTTTGGTTTGTCCCCTTGGACTGGCTTTGCTTTGCTTGAACTCTGTCTGGGTCTGCTTCTGTTTGCTCTGCTTGTTGCCAGCCCTTCTGAATTCCTGTTTGCTGTTTGGTTTTGCCTGCCTGGTTCATTGCCCACCTTGTGTCTGTTGTTCCCATCCCCTGTGGTTCGTGTGTTAGCCCCGAGTCTGCCTTGAACCCTGGATCTCCTGGACCCGATCCTGCACAACGCACCCCAGCACCGATCCTGCACTTATTGTCCATGCCCCAGCCTGCGCGCCTGACAGCCACCAGATATTTGGTGTTTTCAGGCATTGCGGACAGGCATTGCATGTGGTTCTGTCTTTGCCTGCAGACAGCGATTTAGAATTAGGCATGGACCACCTGGCATAGATGGAAGACAGCTTCTCCAGTTTCCTCAAAGCTGCCATTGGGCAGGAAGGGCGGGCTACAAATTTTGATGATGATTATTAATACTAATAATTAATAAAGTCTCAAGCATATGAGAGCTGCTAATAATCGAAAACAACCAACTTTCTGCCTGGCACGAGATCAACCTAAAGGGGAAATAACAGCAAAGGAACAAAACCCTGACACTGCTAAGTGGTATATAACAAATCAAAGGGTTTTATTCAAATCATTATTATTTATGGCTTCAGTGTGGCACCAATAGTCTATTGCATTTCAAACTTCCCATAGCATCATCAAGGCTAAGAGAATGGGGATTTTAATTTTCTTATGTTGTAGCTCAGCAGTGGAGACAGATCTAGTGGCCTAATTTACTAATTGTACTAAGTTCTTTATAGGAGATTATGCATTTCAGTTCTCCAGTAATATTTGATAGTAAGATTTTTGGTCTCATGTTGGTTTGCTCATTTTGTTCTGGATGTAATAGTGACAATGCTAATTGCATCTGTTGTAATTAGCTGGGAAATAAGAATATATGGTGGAAGCAAAAAGGGGAAGAGATAAAATAATTTATACGGGTGGGACACAGGGCCAAATTTCAGTTTTGGTTTTATTTTGGTATCGGATCCCTGAATTTCAGCAAGTCTCTCGGTTTCTGTTCTTGGTTCTTTTTCCCAAGCGTAGAACGGCTGGCCTCTTCCAACATGGCACAGATGCTGCCGGCGCCATTTTGAATAAGGGTTGCACATGCGCAGAATGGCCTCGGTGGCACTGCCAGGCCATTTTCAAGTTTCTAAGGACCTGGGACCGAAGAAGAAGAGGAGAAAGCCCTGGTACTGGTGGCCAGGCCTCCTCTGCTACTGGCTGGTGGTGGGAGCTGGCTCCACTGCCAAGCAGCCAGGTCTTCTCTGCCATCTCGCAGCGGAGCATGCCTAGCAGTGGAGCCGCCACCAGGCAGCAGCAGAGGAGGCCCAGTCGCCGGCAATGGAGCCAGCAGCTCAGCCCCATCCTCTGGACTGGCTGCGGTAAGGTAAGCATTGCAACTTAGGGGCCCGGAGGGGTGGGAGGGTAAAACTGAGCCTCGGTGGGTCGGGGGTGTTAAGGACATGGATCCCCACCCTCCAGGGTTGGGAGTGGGCCCTGGATAATGGGGTGGGGAAGGTTTCTTTGGCCGGCTGTCTCTTCCCATTGAAGTCAATGGGAGGATTTACCATTGACTTGAATGGGAACATAAGATCCAAAAATTGGGAACTGAGAAGGCCCAATTTTGGGATCCTTCAGTTTTAAACCAAAACAGCCACTTTCAGCCTGTTTCGGTTAAAACCGAAACCGAAAGTCCCCACCCCACTAAATTATGTATGGACATGAAATACCAATTTATTGCACTTTCAGATCCTCCAAAACTATGTGTATCATGTTATATATAATGCAAAAATGCAACAAATTAAAAATAATCTGAAAGCTAGTGATATATCTTTAGCTATCAACTTGCATAATCAGCAATTCTATATACCATAATATTATTACCCTTGGATTTAGAGGTGTGAACTGTCCCACTGATCTGAACAAGATTTGAAACCCTGTTTTTTTTATTTATATGATGGAATTGCCTTGAAGCCCCAGTCACTACTGAAGCCTGACTGTACAGGGAGGCATGAAAAAACATGCAGTAAGACAGTATTCCAACTTTCAGTCTGGAAATCAAAAGGATTGTGTTGGTGTAAGCCCGCATAGAATGTAACCCTATTAATGCTAGAGTGTTACATAAATCTCCCATGCATTGGTTGGAGAGCAACCTTTAGTCTGTATACATCATATAAATATGAAAGATGACACCATGGGTGCTTGTCTTGTATTTTTGTTCATCATTACTCAAATCAATGGCATGATCAAAGTAGGCCTGCACAGAGTAAAAAGAGGGCAGAATCTGATCCCACTCATAAAAATAACACTTCAGTTGGCTAGAGTATACACTCAAATCTTCCCAGCTGTGTGCAACACTCTAATCAGTACCCTTTTCCCAAGGGGACTGATACCAGAGCAGCACACAGTACACCCCTGATTGGTCCCTCCTCGAAATGGATGATTAGTGTGTTGCATGCAACTGGGGAGACAATAAATTATCTGAGTGGGGAGGATGTTGCAGTGGATGAAGCAAGGAGGTGGCAGTGTGGGGCTTGGAGCAGTGGGGGATCTTGGGGCAGGAGGGGGAATCTTGAGGGCTTGGAGCAGTGAGGGAGGAGAGATTTGGGGGCTTGGAGCTATGGGGGAGATTTTGGGGGCAGGAGGGGGATCTTGAGGGCTTGGAGCAGTGGGGGAAGGGGCTTGGAGCAGGAGAGGAATCTTCAGGGCATGGAGCAGTAGGGCAGGAGGGATGTTGGGGTGAGGGAGACATGGGAGCAGGAAGAACCCACGGCGGGAGCTTGTGGTAGAAAGGGAAGACCCAGGGGCAGTGGGCTTGGGGAATCGTGTAGGGGAGGGGAGAATCTTGGGGGCAGAAAGGGAGATCCAGGGGGAACAGGCAGGAGGAAGAACCCACGGCGGGAGCTTGTGGTAGAAAGGGAAGACCCAGGGGCAGTGGGCTTGGGGAATCATGTAGGGGAGGGGAGAATCTTGGGGGCAGAAAGGGAGATCCAGGGGGAACAGGCAGGCTTAAGGGCTCTTGGGCCAGAAAGAGGACCTGGGGGCTTGAAGAGGGAGGGATTACATGGGGGCAGGTGGCTTGGTGGCTTCCTATTGTATTATTATTTATTATTATTAATTAAATTATTAGTTATTAACTAAATTATTAATTATTATTTATTTATTTATTATTATTATTATTATTTATTATATTTATATAGTGCAAGCAGTGTATCTGGCACTGTACAATCAATCGTTATAGACAGGTCCCTACCCCAGGAGAGACAAGGGTGAGGTAAACATTGGGAGAGAGACATGGAGGCATCCATAAGGTTGAGAAGTTGCAGGTGCATGTGCTTAACTGACTTACAGGGAAGAAATTCTGCGTGAGGGAGGGAAGAGGATGCCATTTCACTCATAATGAACCAGGGAAAGCCTGATGGAAGAGGTAGGTTTTCAGGAGGGATTTGAAAGTTGGGAGAGAGGGACCATAATGAATGTATCCAGGGAGGGAGTTCCAGGCATGGGGGGCAGCAAGAGAGAAAGGGTGAAGATGTTTAGAGGAGCAGGGGAGTCGCAAGTAGGCAAGGGCAGGGGAAGAGGAGCCCAGGCAGGAGTGTGGCAGGATACAAGAGCAGAAAGATATGGGAGAGCAAGGCCATGAAGAGCCTTGACAGTGAAGATCAGAAGCTTGTGCTGAGAATGGGTTCACATAGAGGGAGCCAATCTAGAGCAGCGAAGAGAAGCTGAACATGGTCAAAGCGATGGGCAAAGTGGATGACTTTGGAAGCAGAGGGTTAAACGGAGATGAGTGGGGTGAGATCAGAGCAGGGGAGACCAGAAAGGAGGAAGTTACAGTAGTCAAAGTGAGAAATGACTAGAGCATGGACTTGCGTTTTTGTGGTGGAAACAGTAAGGCAGGACCGGATTTTAGTGATATTATACAGAGCGAGGCAACAGGATTTAGCAACAGCCTGGATCTGAGGTGTAAAGGAGAGGGAGGAGTCAAAGATTAATCTCAGGCTATGCACCTCAGGTGACATCCTTAATGGAAATTGAGAGGAAAGTAGGAGGGGAATGTTTTGAGGGGGAAGATGAGGAGTCTGGTCTTGGCCATATTAAGTTTGAGTTAGTGGGTAGACATGCAAGTAGAGATGTCAGAGAGACAGTCAGCAATTCAAGACTGGAAGGAGGAGGAGAGTGTGGGAGTGGGGAGACAGAGGCCCCTTTTACATAGGCCATGCAGGCAGGGCAGTGTGTGTGCGCACTGGTGGAGGGGGGGACAGATGTACATGGGCACACGCGCACACCCATCTCCACCCATCACCCACACATGGAGCAACCTGTCTTCTTGCCGCTTACTCTGTGCATAGGTGATGGGTGGAGTGGGTGGGCATGCATGTTTCACGGGAGTGCACACGCATGTCCACTCACCACCCACCCACCATGGCATATACACAGGTGGCACCCACACATGAACACAGGGTGTTCATGCGTGGGTACCAGCTGTGTAGAAAGGACCGGAGTTGCGTGTCATCAGCATAGAGGTGATACTGGAAACCATGAGATTCAGTGAGTTTACCCAGAGAAAGAGTATAAAGGGAGAGGATCCAGAACAGAGCCTTGGGGAACTCCCACAGAGAGGGGGAGTGATGTAGAAGAGGTACCAGCAAGAGAAACATTGACGGATCAGTTTGAGAGATACAAAGAGAACCAGTCGAGAACAGAGGGTGATTTCAGACGTGGCGGCCTCCTCCGTTGCCATGGTCCGGGATCCGTTTTGGATCCTGGACAGGAATCAGGCCGGCCGGCCTTTAGACACGCCGGCCTGATTCCTAGCAGAGATCGGGAAGGGGGCGGGCCTGTGTGGCACAACATGTGCCTGCACAGCCCCGCCCCTCCACGCTCCCCTGGCCGGCTGCTCTCCTGGAGATGGGCAGGCGCAGCAGCCAATGTGGCCACTGCGCCCAATCCCGGATCATGGCTGGGACCACACTCCGGATGCGGCAGAGGTAACAGACGTTACTCTCCGCCGTTTCCGGACCATGGTCCAGCTAACCACCATTCCAGAGGAGAGGCCAGCCTCCCCTCCGGAATGGTGGTTATTCGGATTCCTGCTGGAGGTTCACTGTGTTATGGGCCCTCCTCCACCACAGGGGATTGACTGTGGTAAAAGGGGGGCCCATAACGTCTGAAATCACCCAGAGTGCCAGAAACCAAGGGAGCATAGTGAATCCAAGAGGAGACCATGTTCCACAGTGTCAAAGGCAGCAGAGAGATCAAGGAGGATTAGGGGGGTGCATTGCTTTTCTATTCTCCTTATAGTCGACATGCCTTTATTTAAAAACTCTGATTTACAGGTTATATGCCATTCACTATGTATTATTAATTAATGTGTAAAGTGCATTCCATTTGGTATCTTTAGTAAATTTCTGTGAAAGACAAAGGCCCATTTCAAATGGGCCAGGGGTGTGGGGGGGGATGGGTGAAGGCTGCGGTGGGTGTGAGACACATGGAAGGCCCGTTACACGGATGCCCACCCATCTCCATGCACTGAGGCACCTCCGCTTTCTCCCATGCGTCCATGAGTTGGGGATTGGAGGAGGTGGGTGGAGCACAGGAGCATGCATGCACCCCCATCCACCCGCACTAGTGGTCACACAGATGCCCCCCCTTGCCTACCCAGTCGCCCACGTGGGCAAAGGGGGGCATCTCATGTGAAAAGGGCCAAAAAGACCACCAAAAAAACCCACAAAAGGGTCACAAAACGACAGAACTTGCACACACATCCGCACATCCCTAACTAAAATGTAATTCATGAGAAATAAGAAAAACTTGGTGTGCAGATTCTAGATGTTCTTAAAGAGAGGGATGAGGCTTGTTGCATGGTACACAACCATAGCATTGTAGAATGCCAGTATTCTCTATAGACAGTGGTTCACAAAATGTTGTTCTTCTAAAAAAAAGGAAAAAAATATAACAACATAGATTTACATCAACAGAGGTGAACTTTTGTCTCAATAACACTCCTATTGGGTCATCTTTCCTGCATAAAAAACCCTGCTGACTCCTGTGAACGCTGTGGGACGGGACTGCAAGAAATGTGTCCTGGGGTGGAATTCTGCTTCTTGCTTTTAGTGTAAGCGCTATCAGACTACAGACCACGATCAGGCCCTCCCTTTTGTCTAAGTCGTCTATTCAGAAGAGTCTCACTTCTCTAAAGAACATCATGCAGTTTCTACTGCTGCTCTCAATTCTCTAATTGTAGAAATTATTTTCAATCAAAACCATTCACTCTTCATTCCAGAAAAAGATATACAATACACAGCACAGCAGGTGCCAGCAGGGAACCTGCCAATACTCTCTGCTGGATCCATCAGCAGCCACACTGGGACAGTGGCTCCAGTCTCTCACACAATCACGTTGCTAGAACTATGAGAGTCCCCATCACAGCACCTGTTGGAGCAGCCTTCAGACCTTCGACCTCTTGACAGAAAAATGTACGGCAGTACTTTAGGTTTTTTGTACTATGAATTATATCCCAATCGCATTACTTACATGGCTCTCCTGCTGCCTCCCTTCTCTTTGCTCCTCACACTTCATCAACGTACATCCGGCTTTCTCTTATTTTCCCAATTCCCTCGCCCCCCAAAAGGAAGTACATTAAATGGCCAAAAGGTGTGCTATCCTTCACCACAGCAATGTGCTCGTATATTGTAGCCCTTTTCTCCATTCTTAGTACCTTCAAGAGCTTATGATAAGAAAGACAGAGTCCGCCTTTAGGTTTTGTATAGCACCTAGCCTGATAGTTTTGACTGGTTGCCTTGCAACATTAACATTCCATTATGGCAAGTAGTTGCTTTTCTTCAAGCACAGTGTAAAAAGCCTGAAGTAGGCAGAGTGATATATATTCATTGCAGCTCCCCACTGACGCTTAACTCCCATGGGAGGAATCCATCCACAGTAGCGAGGCTGTAGCAGCCTGGACCCATGTTCCAATTATGGAAAGGAGCTGGGTCTTCCTACGTGTTGGCCCTCCCAAGATTCCTGGCCAGCTTCAGCTTCCCCATGCAAAGGTTGTGGTGGTGCCTTGGCTGCCAGTGAGGCTTCCTGGAGTGGCAGCAACCCCCAGTAGGAAGGCAATGTTAAGAGTTGACTGGGCCAGCACTCCCCCACTGCCTAGTCTGAAAACTTCTTTCTTAGTGGAACCCTCTGCAAGATGACCGAGTGCTGCCAAGAAATGTTTCCGTGTATGTAGGGGCAGAGTTTTGGCCCTCTTCTCTCTGGAAATGTCCTAGCGGTGCTCAGACCTCGTGCAGAGGGCCTCCTAGATTCCAAGGCCTGGGTTCAACTGAGCCCCCTTGCTCCATGGGAGCTACACCCCTGGAAATCCAGTCCTTTCAGATAACCACAGGGACTTGTTGGGTGGGGGGGGGGGAGTTTATTTATCATTTTCAAACGCTGTCACTGTTTCCAGGTAACATAATTGATATTTTAAAAAAATCAGTACATTCATGTAGCATAATCTACAAACTCTAAAAGTGAAGGCTCTATTTTCATGCAAGTATTGATTTTACAATCTATAAGCACATCTGCTCTTACAGCCATTGTAAAGAAAGTATGGACACTCTGTACAGTACTTGAAATGAGCTCTATTTTGAGCATACACAAGAAAAACCATCAGTTGTATTCAAGCAAACTTACACAACTTGTTTGGAACCTGTATATTAAACTTACAAAGTTTAAGAAAGTTAATTCTCTGAGGACCAATACTCCAGTGCACTTTAATCATCTTCTTCATGACATCCATTCATTAGGAAACAAAAATGAATCCTCAAAGCAGACATTTTTAAAATGGGACCAAGTTCATCCCTGGTGTAGCTCCACCATAGACCAATTTGGCCCACATTACATATAAAAGATTAGGATGACATGATCCATCATAGTAAAAATGTAAAATATAATAACCAAGTCATATCAACTATGGATGGAATGTCAAATATTTCATAAATAAAACATACAACATAAAATTTGCCATGCATGTTTCATTTGTTAACAAGGGGAAATGTCAAATTTCTTCCATACATAGGGATGTCAAATGCTCAAAACAAAGTTATTTTCACACAATCCGCATTATAGGTAGAGAACATGAACACAGCTCTGATGTAATGACAAGATTACCTTGTTCAGCAGCTTAGTTCTTGCTAACTTTGACACAATGACAGATTTGGGCTGCTGGATGGCACAAGTTCATAATCATTTCTAATTAGCAATTTGAAAATGTTCGGGCTGGTAGCTAAAGATTCTTTGTGCGTAAGGGTCACGCTCAGCTGGCATTTTCTGTCCCATGTAAGCGTGGTAGGCGCTCTCTTGAGGGAAGGGTTCACAGTGCAAGTTAATCCAGTCTCTTTCAGAGCTGTATCTCTCGGCTTCAGCAAGGATCCTGCTTAGAGCCATGATGTAACTCAGCGCCATCTGAAGGGTCTCGTACTTGGAGAGCTTTTTATCTTGACCCCACTGTGGCACCACTTTTCTCAGCCGATCAAAGGCTGTGTTTAGTCCTTGCATTCGTCTCCGTTCCCTGGCATTTGCAGCCAGTCTCCTCTTGGCAGCACTTTCCAGCCGTTCCGAACCACATTTCACTATGCAGCCAGTCCCACTTTTGCACTGAATGTCTGATTCCAAACCAGGGTCCACACTATTTGATTTGCAGGATTTCATATTTAGTGCAGCTTCAGGTCTCAGTCAGAAAATAAGTGCTGGTGGAGAGACAATATTATGGGGCTAGGGAGGAAGCCTTCTAATTCAACATTGATGTTGCTTTCCCACAAGTCTTTTCCCTTTTACAGCAGACCCCAGAAAAGTTTCAAGCACTATTTTTCAAGAGGAATTTTTCAATAATTGCTCACTACAGAGATAGAAAAGAACAGCCGTTTATAACTTGTCTGGCATGCTCATTCTTTTAACTTCTCTCAGCTTGCCAAAGAGAAAAAACAATGAGATCTTCATTCTCAACAACTCAGTTTCTGAGGAAAAAGTCCATTTCATCCAACACACTTATTCCCAGGGATAATTCATCTCAACTGACAGGAAAAAAAGCTTCAATATTTTTCTGGACACACTGTTTTGTAATGGCATTGTCTTAATCTGAAGAAACAACTCTGCAAGAGAAAGAAAGGTTGCTCCTTCCTCGATTACTGCTGGAAGGCAATAATCATGTCTTCAGCAAGAGAAGGCTTTATAGAAGCAGCAGGAAGGGTTGAACAGGTGGTAGCAGGTGGGTGGGCGGCTGTCTGCTTCCATCCCAGCACCTTCCCACCATGGGAACTATAGAAAAAAACAACAGCAAAAATCCTGACATTACAGCCTTCATCTGTTGAGAAGTCTTCTAAAGCCATGTCTGCCCAGCCCTAACAACATGCCATCTGGACTAGTGTCTGGCTGGCCCCACAAGAATCACAACAGTTAAGCACAAGGTCTTTTCAGTGGATAATCTTTAGTAACTCAGCAAAAAAAAAAATCACAACATGCTGCAACTTTGTATATTAAATTAACTGGGGAAAAATGCTTATTAGAAATTGCTTCAGCTGGGAGAAGAAATTTTTACAAGGAGGCTAATGCCCAAGTACAGTTGGAGAAATTTAACTTCATCCTTTGTGGAAATGCAATATGATACTTCCATACTGTATAGCACTGGCTCAACTTGGCTGTTTAAAATAGGATAGAAAAACTTTTTAAAACTTTTTAAAAGTTTGAGGCTTTTAAACATTCTATAAAATATGTTATCCGGGAGTACGATATTTCATTGAGTACAGAAGAGAGTTCCAACAGTTTTTATTTTTATGAAAAGTGAATTGTTCAAAATATTCAAATTTTTAAAAAACTGTTTTTAGATTTACAATGTAAATGTGGATTTGTTTAATGAAAAAGTAATTCCTAAGAATTGGAAAATGTGTGATGCAGACTTCCATCTATGTAACTGATGTCGAGACACACACAGAGACATGCACATCCCTTCCACTAGTTCTAATGTGTGTATATTATATGCACTTATTTACGTCAGGGAAAATAGGGACTGACACTTTTTAGGCATACTACTAAATACATTAAAATGAGTTTAAACTACATTTAAACAAATTAAAAATACTGAAAATGATCTGATCCCATCACCATGCGACAGCTTCTGCTATTCATCATAATGGCAGAAAGGAAAACACATTTAATTCCAGTATTTAACATAATTAAAGGCTGGGTTTATTGCCCTAAGAAAGAGCTCTTATAAAATTCTGTCTTTTACTTACATGGTCAATAACATGTTAGGCTAGAATTTATTGTGTATATTTGATTTTAGGCTTAATTAAATTGTTACCAAGTATTTGTAAATTAGTAATTTTTTCATTAGGGCTTGAATACTATATATTTGTTTAAAACTGCAGACTAATTGTTTCCACTCTGACTCCAAAACCCTGCATAGTTGTAAACAGTTGATTAATCCCTCGCAGAAGCAATGACAATGAAATGAGGTTGAATAATCTGAAAACAATAGGATGCAATTGAACATTAATGGACTCCAGCATGACAGATGTTGAACACAGGCTGTTATGCACAGTTGCCCTGCTCTTAATATTCTGAATGTTAAATGGTCTTGTTCATGGGTGGTGAGGGTGGTAGTGGGGAGTCCACATTATTTCATTATCAAAATGTCTGCTGCGCTTTCAATTTTTTAAGAAATACATCGTATTCATGTTACATCAGAACGTCTAACTTGTTCTTTTCAATGTGCACTGACCTATTCTCTCCACTGTCAAAAAAGCTCTACCCACTACACATTAAAATATTGCTTTCCAATTAACCATTTGCGATCTATTGTTTTCGGTGCTTTTGTCTAAGAGAAAGAGAATTGGAATTGTAACTCCCAGAATGACATGTGACCATATGTCTTTCAGAGGGGCATCACTATTGACACTTTAGTATACCTTCTTTCTCAGTGTCTATTTCAGCAGTCATTGGAATTGTATATGTGCAGTTGAGAAAAATATACAACTGTAATCCTAGTGTTTCCATTATAGCAGCTTCTTAGCATTACAACTCCCATGTCTTAAAAAAAAATTACATTAGCTCAGTCTGTATAAACTCTTTAAATCAATTAATAAAAGGGGGTCTTGTGATTCTTAGGGGATTTTGATATCAAAGGTAACAGCAAATAATGTAAGGAACACAGTGTCCCAGTTTTGTAAATGAAAAACAATGTTGTTCATCCAGTAACTAATATACTCAATATTTTACCCAATATTCAATATATTGGGTAAAAACAAATGTGACTGCACTGTAGTGGCAACCTAGCCCCAGTTGGGTCAGGAAGTCATTGCAGACTCAGTCCGGGCCAGGTTGAGCTGTGGAACAAACATTCATGCAGCCAGATCCCGGGGGCGGTGGGGGAGAGGGCAGGGAGACGCATGAACATGCAGGCAGCTGGCCCACCCCCATGCTGTGCCCAGCGCCCCAACCCCGCCATGATGGGCAGCCATCATGGTCTCTGGCAGCTGGCCATGGCAGACCCAATCCAGGCCAGTGGGAATAGATGTGCTACCATGCTCTGGCCTGATCGGGTAGACCTTCACCTGGGCTGTGACCCTGGAGATCTCCGGGATCACAGTCTGCACTCGCCATCGACAAGGTCCGGTGCAATCCTGGGCCAACATCTGGTGGCACATGCACACATACGCAGGTCATATCCAGACCAATGTGTGACAGAGGGGACCAAAGCGGCCCACTGTCACGTTTGTTAACACCCTTGGTGTTAAAATAATGCTGAATTTTTATACTATGACTATGAAACATGCTTCCTTAAATTATTTATTTTCATGGCAGAGTTACAGTTATTTCCTTAGTCATTATTTTGAAAGTTGCATGTATACCAGAGCAGTAAGACTAAACAGGATGATTATTTATTTATTTATTTATTTATTATAAACTCTGAAATGTGGAAATTTTGCACCCAGAAAGCTCACCAGGAAAAGTTTTATTTTTAATTTAGGTATCAAAAAGGTAATATTTTGCAGTGTTTGTTTTTCTCTCCTATTAGTAAGTGCTTGTGCTAGTACACTGATTTGAAGATTAGAGTCTAACTGAATAATGATCATCATCTCACTTTGGACAGTGCACTAATTTCACCCAATCGGACAAATTTTTTATTACAGGATAAAAGTATTTCTTAGCACTGTCAGAATCAGTTGGTTCTGCTTCGCTCATTAGTGCCAAATAACAATTAAGGACCAATTTTATACTGAAACCCTAATGGAATCAATGTATTTGCATGGAATATTATTCAGTATAGACTAGACTTTAGTCCTTAATCTGCAAATCAACACCTATGCTGTGCTAATTATTAAAAAAAAAAAAAACAACCACCAACCTTGCTTTTTGTGATGAGAATGTTTGTTTTAATCTTTGTTTCAAAAATCTCAACTAGATGAGCTTGCAGGGGTGCGGGTGTGCTCTATGGGTGCCCTGCACCATGTATAATAAAATATAACACCCATTTTATCAGTGTTAGAGTGTTTGTGTGAAAAGGGCCCATGGCCGTTTTTACACAGACGGCCCCTTCCCCTCTTGGTGTTTGGGTGGGTGTCCGCGTATATGGCCGGCGGTGGGTGGGGGGATGGGTGTCTGCACAGTGTTCACCCGTGTGACCACCGAGCAGGATGGGTGAGGTGCGTGCATGCCCACCTCCACCCATCTCCACCCACCTCCACCCATGGAGCCCTCTGGAAAACCGGCGGCGGCTCCGTGGGTGTGTGTCAGTGTAAAAGGATGGAGGGGGGGGATACACGGACACACACACACCTCCACCCACAGAGCCTCCTCCGGTTTTCCGGAGGGCTCCGTGGCTGGAGATGGGTATGTGATGGGTGTTGTGCGGGAGCGCGCACACAGACACACACACACCCATCATGCTTGGTGCAAACACTGAGTGGACGCCCATCCCCCTACCCACCGCCAGCCGTATACACAGACGCCCACCACTACCACACACCAGCCTGAACACTGAGCAGGGGGGGGCATCCGTGTAAAAACAGCCACAGACACTCTAACACTGATAAAATGGGTGTTACATTTTACTATACATGTTGCAGGGCACCCATAGAGCACACCTGCAGCCCTGCAACATGTATAATAAAGGCCATTTTTACACGGATGGAGGTGGGGTGGGTGGGTGTTTGGCCGCAGTGGGTGTAGGTGTGTTTTTTGTATGTTTACACAGACACACATACACCTCCACCCACGGGGCCTCCTCTGGTTTTCCGGAGGGCCCCATGGGTGGAGATGGGTGGGTGATGGGTGTAGGCGGGTGTGCATTAGGAGTGTGCACACACAAACACCCACCGCTCATGGTGTTTACACAGGCGCACACCTGGTCCAACCCACTGCCGGCTGTTTACACAGACACACACCCCCAACACCTGCCAAAATACCGAGTGGGGGGTGGAGTATCCATGTAAAAATGGCCAAAATGTAACACCCATTTTATCAGTGTTAGAGTGTCTGTGTGAAAAGGGCCTGTGTTTTAGGGTCTTTTTCCATGGACGGAGGTGGGTGGGTGGATGGGTGTTTTGCTGTGGTGGGTGGAGGTGGGTGTGTCTCCGTGTTCATATGGGTGAACACCGGATGGACACCCATCCCCCCAACCACCGCTGGCCATATACACAGATGCCCCCCTCCCGCACACCCACCCGAACACTGAACGGGGGGGGGAGA
>QEPC01003730.1:857684-871551 GCA_003113815.1 Sphenodon punctatus | reverse complement strand
GGGGGGGTTACTCTTGAAACCGTCATGTCCATTTTATATTTTTATATTTTGTAATGTTTTAGATGTTTTTATTATTGTTGTTTTTAAATCGTGTTGTACGCCGCCCCAAGCTGCCGTTGCGCAGGAGGGCGTAATAAATAAATAAATAAATAAATAAATAAATAAATGGCAAAACCACTGAACTCTGTATTCTATTCTAACTTGCACTATTAATTTTTCAAGTATAGTTTCCTCTAATTTTCAGGTAATAACATGATTTTTTTAAACAGAGAAATGTGGAGAAGGCCACACAAAGTGTGAACAATTTATTTTGCGGCTGTGCACATCTTTGCCTGTGGCTTCTACAGCAGGCAAGCTAGACAGAATGCTTCCTGAATTTGGCCTATGGATCAATTTCCATTTTTTGCTGACTGAAAATCTGTAATGTATTAAACAATTCTTGGTGACTAATTAGCATCGCTAGGTCAACAACATAATATTTCATGGAAAACAAAGTTTGTTACTCAGAAAATAAGTGCTCTTATTCTTGCCACTCTCAGCAGCCTGGCTTGTTTTGCATATGGTTGCATGTTTAATTAGTGATCCTTCTGTAAGTGTCTTCAATTAGCACAGTGATGATTAATAAAATAACCCCTTTAAAACTCCATTTAGGCAGCAGAACTGCACAATCAGGTATAATTAATTCATCATTAATAAATCATGGCTGATTAACTAATCTGTTGATTACAAACACATTACTGCACAGCTTCCCACCTGAGCTCTAGTGATTTCTCTACACTGAACAGAAATGGAGAGTGGAGACTAAGAAGAAATAAACTACACAAAAATCTGCATTAAGCAGCAAGTATATTGGTTTGGTCAGGAAGATTTAGATAGGAGGTACATTTAAAAGGCTTTGTTGATTATTAGTCCCCCAGGGGAAGAAAACCACCCTGTCTATTTGTTAAATCTGGACAGGGGAACAATAATTGGTTCTTTAATGCATCTATTGTTTTAAGGAGCATTTTCTACAAGCTTTTCATGTAGTTAGATTATGGGCCAGATTCACTCTCCTGTTAAAGCTGCTGAGAGGGAGATACAGCAGAACAAGTTGCCCTTAGCAACTGCTCCAGTGGGGGCTCACAGTTAACTGCATCTCCTTCCCCCCCAAATGGATACTGTAGCCCAAAAGCAGGCAGGGGCAAGCTGGCTGTAAAATGAGCCGTTTCAGCACTGCTGCATGGCTTATACCCTCTCCCTTAACTCTCCAGCACAGCCAAACCTGTATAAATAAAAGGGTGACTATCACTCCTAAGTGAATGTGCAGAATGACACTGGGTGTTTTTAAACGAGCAAGGCTTGAGGGAGGGTCCATGTCCGCTGAGTGGCACGTGGAGAGGGTTTCTAACGGGCGACTCCCCAGGTGGCCATTGCACCCACTCAGGCAGCCTCCACGTGCTCGCGTCACCACAGACCTGCAGTGCAAATAATTCATACGGGCAGCCATTTCCCCTCCCTGCCATCCAGCAGTACCCCCCACCCCCACCCCCAATCCCTGCCCAACTGCCTGCCCTCTGCCATGACACAGAGCCCCGGACACCATGGAAACATGAAGTTACAGCAGTCAGTAACCCCTTCTTGCCCAGGAGACGCTGCAGCTGCTGGCAGTCCCGGGCAACAATGGAGGTGCATATTACTGGACGGGACATGCAGAAAACTGCCGTACGAGATGCTGTCCTCCGTTGGCTTTTCTCTTGCACACTGCAAGTGGGGCTTGTGCTTTGAGCTAACATGATGTTGTATTCGGCACACATGTCCTTTAAGAGCTCCTCAAGGAGCTCCCAGCAGGGCTACAGGCAAGACCAGAGAGGTGGTCAGGCTGCGGACCTGTCTGCTGGTGTGGATGGGAACCCTGGTTCTTATGGGCAGGGGATGCATGGGTCCCTATCCCCACACACTGTTTTGGCTTGCTCTGCATGGTGCACTCCAGCTTTTTCAGCAGTGCCCTATGAGTAGCCATGAGTGGCCAGTGCGTGGGTCATGAGAGCACGCCTTCCCACACTCTACCTTCAAACATGCAGTTGGATGCGTGGTTAATGGGTGGCCATGCATGGAAGTGTCTTGTTTAAAAACACCCTCTGATCCAATGCCTTGAATTCAAACTACTTTACCTGTAGAGTTGATCATAAATTAAAGAGAAAATTAAGGATTTTAAAGCGAGAATCAGAAAATCCATATGACTTCTTAGGAGGAGAAAAGAAACCTAATCGTAGTTGGTCAGCACAGTTGGTGAGTTTAAAGAAGGTCAAAATTGGATCATGGTGAAGAGTTAGGAAAGTGATTGATGCTGATATGCATTCAGAGAAATTGTGGGATCCACAGAGTGCTGCAGGGATGACTTATTTACAGGGAGCAAGGCATAAATCTTCGAAGCATCCAGTCAAAGAGAAGAGCAGTATAGTAAAAAGTATTCATCTCAAGAATAAAACAGAATTTTTCCAACTGTGTTATTTCCCCATGGTCCTAGGTCTCCATGTTAATATTTTACCCAAAATTTTCAAGGTTTAACAATGTTATTGGTCTCTACAATACAATTCCTTCTTTTGCAAAGAGTAGTTCATTCAAACCAAAAAGCCACAGAATATTTTACTCTCAGTTTCAATTTTAATTTTCTAATACAAGTAGGTTATTGAATTTATGTTATACATGGCATTTGTAAGAGTATGGTAGAGAAGGGCATAAAAATAGTACAATGCATTTCAGAGGAAACAAAAGAAAATGTAAAAAAGCATGTATTTATTTTTATTAGAGAAAGAGTTAGAAGCCAAACTAGGGAGAGGAGATGAAATTTGAAAAGATACATCAGTTTGGATCAGGAACATTACAACTCTATTCACGTACAGCACGGGAGGAAAAAATGTCTTACTCTATCAAAGACAAGGAGACGAAAGCAAGAAAATAGAGCAACTCTAGGGGTGGACTACTCATTTCAAAGAGATCTGATTGGCTGAGCAAAAAAAGCCATCAAGGACTGAGAAGGGAGAATTAAGTGAATTCTGAAATGGATAGTTGAAGATTCCTGAAGGTCGTAGTGTTTTTAACCTGGTTTCCCATGGAAAGAAGGTGTATCCAATTTTTGTGTGTGCATGTGTCCATCCATCCTTAATTTTTGATTCCTCAGGTCAATTCCAATCAAGTGTGGAGAATGGAGAAGGAGGCCCAAAAATAAACATGAACCCAAAATTTGGTAACAATAGGTGCTCCTAAGAAGCCCCTATTATATCTGGAAAATGCCACTGATTTATATTGATCATTGTCCCCTCCCCTCCATTCCCTCTGAGGTTAGATAGTCTTTATTAGTTCTTGTGCTTATTTCAAAGAAATACTTGTTACTTTTTTGTTATTAATCACAGATGAAACAAAATGAAACTCAGAGAGATGGAGCTGTTTGTGCTTATTCGCTTTTGAGTGTCAAATTGCCTGTTAACACAATAACTGCGTGGCCACCAATGTCAACCCTTCCATCATTCCGTAGTGAAATCTTCAGCTCTCCTCCCCGGGAGGAACACTGAAAAGCTAAAAACAAGAGAGTCACCAAAGTTAATGTTCATATTTCCTATTAACCATTCTTTTAAAGATAAACTTAGAAGATTCTGGGAATGAAGGTCTATTTGTATCTGCAGAAGAGATGTAGATAACATGCAAATGTAATCCAGTCGCTGCCTCATCAATATGCACTCTGCTCTGGAGGTCACAGTCTATGCCATTCAATCTTTGACTTACTATGGAGACTGACAATAAGTGTGCCAGTTACTGCCAACTGTGAGCAGTGTATCTTCTGATGCTGATCTCTAATAAAGGAACTAAGACTATAGATGTATTTTACATAGGCCATGGAAAAACAGCCAGATAGTTATGAGTGTGTGGACTGAATTTAACTGCTGAGATGATTAACCTTGAGCTAAAAGACTAACCAATACCTTCAAGAATCTATATGGATTTAGACATGTGGCACCTACAATTTCTTCAGCAATCTATACAGATTTAGGTATGCAGACATGCACAACAGTTATATTTAAAACAGCGCCATAGCTAGCTTGGGATGGGTCCAGGGACAAGAAATGTCCGTGTGCCCCCCCCTGCCTCTTTTTTCCTGCCGGTGGTGAAACTGCCGGCTGGCCTAGAAGCACCTCCCAGCTCAGCTGGCCTAGGGGTGCTGGGCTGCTGGTGCTCGGGACTGACTTGCTGCCTGCAGAGTCTGTGGCATGCTGCTGGCGACCTGCTGCTGGGCCCATCCATCTTCTGGGCTGGCGGCAAGCTGGTTCCACGGTGCACTCTGCCCCTCACGGCTTGCTGCCCGCACGCTGGGGCCGAACGCAACCAGCAGCAGTTGGGCCATTCCTGCCCCGGCCCACCTGACTAGCCCTGGAAGCCGGGGGCAGGGCAGAGCAGTCTGGGCTGGCTCGATGCGGGGAGCGCCGGAGCGGGAAGGTTGCCTGGCAGCCATTACTGAGTGGAGCTGCTGCCGGGCACCTTCCCGCTCAGGCTGGGCCTCCTTCAAGTCAGCCATGCCTGGACTGAGTCCGGACTGGTGGGGAGAACTCCTCCTCTGCAACGCGGCGCCAGGGGGACAAGCCACAGGGCTTGTGTGTGTGACCTGGCCTGAACCAGACTGCTGCATGGGGCCCCTCCCTGCCTGTGGTTGCAGTGCAGGCAGGGAGGGGGAAAAGGCCCACGCAACTGCTGGAAGGTCCCCCAGCCAGCTCTGGGTTTTGTTGTTGGTTTTTTTTAAATGGGGGGGGGGGAGGAAGGATGGCTTAGCTATCTTGGATATTGGGCCCCCAGCCAGTACGGGCCCCGGAACGAATGTCCCTGTTTGTCCAACGGTAGCTAAGCCCCTGATTTAAAACATATAGAACTCAAAGCAACTAAAAAAAGACCATAAAAACTAACCTTGCCTAAAGCATCAAACCATAGAAAATTACTTCTTGTCAGCCAAAAACCTATCCAAAGCAAATTTCAAACTCAAGGAACAAGCCTTGTTTTGTGATATGAAGTTCATGAAACACAAAATGCTGAGCTGCTAGGAGCAACAAACTTCAAAAGCAGGGGCCCTATAATAACTCTGAAAGCCAAGGTCCAGGCACTGACTGTTTAGTTACCAGAGAAGATGTGAATTGGAGTGCAGGAGATAGGTCAGGAAGTGGTCTGTTTCAGCTGTAAACATAGGGTAAAAACAGACGTGTGGGTGGTGCGGCAGTTCCCCGGCCCAGGGTGGGAAACAGCGGTCACCCCTCCCCAGGTCAGGGAGAGGCACCAAACAAACGTGCCATGGCTGGAGAGCTGTCCTGCCACCCGCACGCCCCGGCTAGGCAGGGAGCTCAACGAATGTGCGGGCAAGTAGCCATGCTCCCAGCGCCCCACTTCCCACTATGTCACGGACAATGGCAACTAGCCATGGCATTCGACCATAGTGGCCCTTGCTCCAAGATGGGGATGGCAGAGCCAGACAAATGTGCTGGCCTGTGTTGGACCGCATGGAAAGTGGAGATTTTCCACGGACGCAGACCGAGTCAGCCACCTATCCACCCTGGACCAACATCTGGCAGCAAGAGACCACATGTGCAGGTGAGTCCCAGGCCACAGCAGGCCAACATCGACCAGTGTCACATTTGTTTACCCATAATCTCCTTTGATATCTATTGTAGGAATGACTAAAGATAATGGATAGTGAACAGTATACAAGCAACAAATATACATTATGCAGAGTTGGTCAATGCATACAGTGCTGTATATCAATAGCTTACAGTGTGATCCACTGAGCAAACAGTCAGCACTAGCACTTAATGCTGATGCAAGTCCCATTCACTTCCACCTGGAGATCTGCATCCTTAGACTGTACTAACACTATAAGGATATGGTTAATATAATTATTATTTGTATCATAATAGTAACATCATCATCACCAGGTCTGTTTGTGGGAGTAAGCAAGTAGAATTTGGCATCCATTTTATATTGTGTTGGCTTGTGCATTACCTAAAAAATAAAATACTTTACAAAAGAGTAGTTCTGCTTACCAAGCATTTCTTTTTTCCCCAGTTGTTGTGACCAGTAGCTGCTTAAAACAGCATGAGCAGATCCTTAAAAGAAATAGATAAACTATAACAGGACATTAAAGCTACCATGTTTAATGCAATCCCACTTTAAAGTATATGAAATCCCTCCAAAATGTATTTTCACTGAACATATTTAGGTTTTTGGAGAGGAGTTTAACAAAACTAACACTACCTTTACAAAAAGGCTAATTCAGTTTTTAGTAATAAGAAGTTAATTCTTAACATCTTTTCTGGGATCACACTTGGGTAAAGTTCATTTTAACTTCCCTGAGATTTTTGGCCATGTAAAAACTTCAAGATGAACTTAAATAATAAACAATATAATTCTGAGATCTTCGGCCAATGCATTGAGGGCAATAAGCAATCATTTCAATATAACAAAGTAAGACAGTAACATTTGGAAGCCAATAAATAAGACACCAGAAATTGCAGAAAGGGCATGGGAAAAACATTTCTGGAAACTGAAATCTTCAGATGTATTGAAAAAGTTGGAAAAGATGGCTTGAGACAGATGTCTTGTGGAACAGAGGTCCACATCTTCTGAGCTTTTGCAGAGAACCATTTAACCTTACAAGTTTGAGCTTTACAAAAAACAAAAATAAAAACAAAATAACCAATACCCTGACACCCGCAATAAATTAATGAGTACTGAAACTGTGAGCACTGCATTGATCTGATTAGCTCTGGTAGTTCCTATGCTTACTGAAATGTATAGTTAAGTTGGGAAAGAAAAATTTCAGCTCTTCTGCTTGGTGCCACAGAAATATCTCCTCCATAACTCCCACTTGGTTTCAGGTTACATATACTAGAGACTCAGGAGGACACACTCCCATTGACAGATCATTTCCTGAAAAAGACTATACTGATCTTCTTAACTGTGGATGTAATAACCATTGACAAGATAACTCTTACTCAGGGTGACACATACACTGAGGTACTTAAAAAAATTAAGCTAGCATAACACTTTTTATTTAAAGTCTTAATAATAAAGAATCACCTTGGATTCCTCTGGACTCAGAGTGAAGAACATGAGGCAGGATCATCAGAGTTTACAAAGCATGCAATGTTACACGCTCTCTGTGAGCAGAGCTCCCACTGTGATGAAAGGGCATTCCATGTATAAGTGACTGTGGCAGGGTGCAGCCTGAGAGAGGCTGGACCTTTTAAAAGGGACAGCTAGCATCAGCCAGTGGACTGGGCAAGTGGAGCTGCTGGCGCTGCACCAACAAGAGGACAGTGCCTAAGGAAAAGCAGCTCTGCAGAGTTGAGAGTCAGCAGGGACTGGCCCTTTAAGAGCTGTGAGACTGGAGGGCCAAGACCCACCCACTCTGGGGGTATAAGGAGAGACCAAGAGAGAAGTCAGGGTATTTTCAATTGCTTTGATCCTACCTGGGGTGAGGCCCCTCATCCTGGGCAGGATCTGGCCCAGCCACCAGACATGTGATGGCCTGGGCCAGGAAGGGCGTGGGGAGAGGACAGGGTGATGGGCAGATGTAGGTTCGTATGTCCCCATCCCCCGTGCTGCTGAGCACAGCCCGCCCTCCTCCCTGACAGGTGGGCGCAGCAGCCTATAAGGCTGCTGCACATGCCCAGAACAGTGCTGGACCGAGGGTCAGGTAGCGTGGGCCATCACATGACGGCCCGTTCTACCCCAGTCCACAGATAGCTTCCCCAGGCTGCGACAGTTCTTAGCCCAGGCTGTGACTCAGCAAAGGGCCTGAGTCACAGTCTAGATTAAAACTGCCACAAACCATGGAAACCCCTGATCCGGCCCAGGGAAAGATCTGGAGGGCCTGATCAGATGTGACAGCACTCTAGGTGGCCACGTGGGTAAAAGCATGGCCACCCATGGTACCGTCACATCTGAAAATACCATAAGTCAGTGCCTGACGAGAAGAGGAAGGCTCTCTGCTGAGAGCTGGGCTTCAGAGTAGCCTTCTCTCAGGTACTGACGCCAGGACTGGGCAGCTTGGAGAAGCCTGGTGCCTGAATTTAAGAGATCTCACACTCTCCACTCTCCCAGGTGCCGGAGGAAATGTATTGGATCCCAGACGACTGGGTCTGAGCTAAAGGCCCTGAACAGTGAGTAACAGCCAGAGAAGAATGTCCTGGCTAGGATTAGGGACTGGGGTGCCAGAGGGCTATTTGTAGAGTGTCGAGACTGTTGGTGGAGAACTGTATGTATATAAAGAAACTGAATAAAGAACTGTAAGTTGATTCCCAAAAGCACATGACTTGAGCTGAATCCCATTCTTTCTGAGAGTGACAGAATGGGGTCTGCTCCTGCAGGGACTTACCGGCCGGGTAGCCGCACCCTGTTACAGTGACATTCTGACTTAAATCCTTTAATTTCAACAACTTCAGTGCCCTGCACTAGTCACCATCCAGACAAATAAGGACTTCATAGGAGTCATCTGAAAGTCTTGCCACTCCTGAACACTTGTTTTACTACTAGCGTTGATGATGATGTAAAGCAGAATAAACACAAACAATAAAAGACCACATCACTGTGGAAAATGTAAGATACTGCAACAAGGAGCATGAGGTACTAGAGCCAGAAGTGAGAGGAGTAGGGAGTATGGCAGGATTAGTCTATGTTAATGATGCTATGCTTTTCAATACTTTTATTTTCATTACTTTTTTTCATTGAATTGTTGTAGTTACAAGGTCTGAAATGTAATCAGAAATACCTGATCAGTTGAATCTCATATTAGACTTAAAAAAACTTAAAACTACTACACGAGAGCACAGTCTCTCTTGAAAACAAACATATATTATTTACATTGAATAAGTCTCCAAGTGAGGACTGCTTACCTGAATTGAAAATGAAAATTTTAAGTCTTACCTGGTGAATTTTCCTGCTCTCTGAAATGCAGGCAGTCCTTTGCTGGGTTACTTCTCACCCTCAGAGATGATAGATAGGTTTCCAAAGCTTTGCTGGGCAGCCTGAGCCCAGGGGGAGGAACTAACACTGGCTCTGCCACCCAGGTTGTTACTGAGCAAACTTATTATATAACCCCATTTCTGAAACTAAATAACAAATATATTAAAAACCCAACCCTTAATATGCTCTAAGGACTCTATATCATCTAAAAAAACATGAGCATAATCTCTTAGACAACCTAACCCAAAGAGCTCTGCCTTTAGTAATAGCTGATTCGTAAAGCTGGAATCGAACAAGAGTCATCATTCTGTGTACTTGGAAGTCCATAAAATGGACACGGTAAGGTTCAAGTGAAAAGTCAGTTTTTATCCTCAAATACTAGAGGGCTTATTTTAGTTTCTGCCATTTTAGACATTACCTCCTGAGTGCTAATATCTAAAAGCTGTTGTTTGATGATAAATAACAATTGTCCCCTATAGGGGCCTGAGCAAGACCACTTCTGGCAAGAACATTAAATGCTTCACTCCACCACCTCCCACGTGTCTAAATTGTTCGACCAGGCACATATATGGCAGTCACACAGGGTGAAAAAAGACATGACGCTAACCACATTTTAACCACCCTTGGTGGTTCTTTATGCATGTTGCAGGGCTATATTGGTGCCCTATGCAGCCCTGTAACATGCATAAATGACCACCAAGGGTGGTTAGCATCATGTCTGTTTTCATCCACAGGGTCCAAGTGACAAATCTTGACCCAATAAGTCAAGGCCCTAATCTTAGCCAATACAGATACTGTGTACTGTGTGTGTAAAAGAGAAAGGGTGTGGGTGTGTGTAAGAGAAAGAGGGAGCACTCTGTGTGTGTGTGTGTGTGTGTGTGTGTGAAGAGAGAGAGGGTGGTGTACTCTGTGTGTGTGAAGAGAGACAGGGGGTGTACTTTGTGTGTGTGAAAGAGAAAGGGTGTGTGTGTGAAGAGAGAGAGGGGTGTACTGTGCGTGAAGAGAGGGGTGTACTGTGTGTGAAAGAGAAAGGGCATGTGTGTGTGTGTGTGTGTGTGTGTGTGTAAGAGAAAGAGAGGGGGTGTACTCCCTCTCCACCCCACCACCCCCAACAGAGGGGAACACCTGCATTCCATCTCTTTTCCAAGGCTGGGCATTGGCACAATGAAACTGTAAGAAAAAAGTGCCCTAGCCAAGGGTAAAGCTGCCATGGTGCTTGCTTGGCAGGTGGTGGGGCTGGAGGGGGGCCTGCTCTCATGGGCAGAGCTATGTGAACTTTGGACTTCAGCCCTTGCATCGATATCACTTCTGGATCCACCCCTGGAAAAGGTCCAGTTTCAGCCTGCAACATAGTGATTAGAGTAGAGGTAGGGATCCCCAACAGGCCTCTAATAAACTTGTTCTGAAGTTCCACTTCAGTTTCTTTTGAGCAACTGAAAAGACAGATTTCTGATCCATGTAAGACCTGTGGGAGAACTTTAGCTCTAAAAATCTCAAGTGCAGAAGTAACATTTGACCACTTAGAGGAACCTACAGAACCAAATAATCCGCACCACAGAATTATTAGCCATTGCAATATGCATCTTTTTGTGAGCAGTCCACAAACTAGAAAGGCGCACCCCCAGGGATACATATTCTGACACCTGGGGCAATCTAAGTCAGCCAAAACTCCATTTATATTGAGTTTCTGTGACCAAAACAAATCATTTGAGACTTTGAAGGGTTAACAGTCATTATTCTTGACACAATAAAGATGAAGATGATTTCAGCAATTCTGCAAATCCTGAGGCTAGAGCCTGTTTTTCTCCGGATCCGCCGGATGGCTGCCTACCATGGTGGAGCTTATGCCGCTTTTAGATGAGACAAATTTGCGCATGATTGGTAAAAAATGTGCGAGTTTTAATGCTCGTTTAAACACCTAAACCATTTAAAATGTGCATTTGCCATGATTGTGTAAAAATCAAAACCATTTTGAATGTGGTTTTTAAGTAACGCGCATTTTTTAAAACCGGTTTTGAGCCCCTTTGATGATCGGGGGATGCCAAAACCGATTTTAAAAAATGCGCATTATTTAAAAACCACATTCAAAACGGTTTGGGCTTTTACACGATCATGGCAAATGTGCATTTAAAACGGTTTAGGTGTTTAAACGAGCACTAAAACACGCACATTCTTCACCAATCATGCGCAAATTTGTCTCGTCTAAAAGCGGCCTTAGTCCGGGCTGTCAATCGGGGGCTGTCAGCCTGCGTGACAGCCCAGGTTAAACTTCATCACAGTTGGGAGCCAGACCGTGGTAACATTTGGCAGCTGTTTTTAAACGTGAAGCTGGCACCTGAATTAACCCGTGCTAAAGTGGATTAATCTGTCACATCTGAAAACAAAAAATTACAATAAACAGTTTCTAATTTTAACAGATTAAAAACTTTTGGTATTTTTAATCAGAGAATTTAGGATTATTTTTTTTTAGAGAATTTCCAATTTAGGGGCAGAGAAAGCTAGGAACCCTGCTCATCAGGAAGAACTGGAGAGTCTTAGGTGAGTTTGTAGCAGAGTTTGCATGTCTGACTATATCCAGACATGAGACCATCAATCCAAAAGCACTCAACAGGATCATTAGCCCCAAAGATTTGGCTTTTGGGATCTGAAGAAGCAGCTCTCTAATCTTGTGTTTTCTCTCTTCCGAGATGAAAACTCTGTCGCTGAGGGTGTCCAGGACCACACATTGATGCGTCAGTCTCTGCCTCAATGTCAGGGAGCTTTTCTCTCCATTAATTACAAAGCCATAGCTCTGCAGGTATTCAGTTGTAGACTTACCCCCTTCTGGTACTTGTGGTAGGACTCTACCAGGACAAGAATATCATCCAGATAAGGATGGATGTGGACTCCTCTCTCTCTGAGAACTGCCATGAGAATGACCAATACCTTGGTAATCACCATGGGTGACCATGTTAACCGAAAGGGGAGGGACTTGTACTGAAAGTGCAGACCATCATATGAGAACCAGAAAAACTTGTGATGCATCAGCCTGATGGGAACATGCAAGTACACACTGCATAAGTCGGTGGAATCTAGGAAGTCTCCTGGCTGCAGTGTCCTGAAGATTGAGTGCAGTGTCTCCATTCTGAATTTCTTCAGAAGACACATGTTGAGACGCCTGAGGTCTAATATTCCTCGCATGCCTCCTTATTTCTTGGGAAAGTAAAGAATAAGGAGTAGACACCTATGTCCCTTTGTTGTAAGGGGACTGGTTCGATGGCCCCTATCCGTATTAGATGATTGATTGATCTTGTTGAGAGTTGTGTGGTATTTGATTTCATTATCTGATAGCCATGACTGGTGGTGTAGAAGACTTCTCTCAGAAAGAGGCATTGGTCAGTTCATTCTCTATGGGCTTGTCTGTATTGGGTGGTTGCCTGGAATTCTGTCCCAAGAGGGGCCTCCTCACTGCCATCACTATCTAGGGAACACAAAGCCTCCCCTTCAGGCTGGGGGTCTTTATACTAACCAAAAAGGCTGACAAAAAAGTGACTTCCTTCTTAAGACCTTTTAGGGACATTGATAGTTCTTCTCCAGCTTGTCTGTCACAGCCTTGTCCATAGGCTCTCCAAAGAGGTTTTTCCCCTTGGAACAGTGCCGCAGTGAGGACCATTTTTGCATGGTAGTTAGCCTTCCATGGTCTTGGCCATACCATTCATCAGGCTGCTACGTCCATAACAATTGGCCTGTCTGCAAACTGGGCTGTGTCCAGGGTGGCATCAGCTGAAAAGGGGTATCAGCTTTTTCAAGCCATCCATGAGCTCCTTGGACAGAGCAATCTTGTTTGGGTCTTTGGCCCATAGTACAATGATTGAGGCTGCTTTACAAGCTGCAGAAGAGACCTCTAAGTTTCTCTGCAAGAAGGATTCTATCTTGCAGTCTAGTGAATCTTTAAGAAAGCCTTTGCTATTGGTGGGGAGATCCAAGGCACCAGCATCTACCTTAGGGAGACTGAACTGACCTGTTTGGGACAGTTAGGTATAAAATCTCCTAGTCAGTGAGTGGGTACCCTTGGCTTTGGTTGGCTGCTACCACTCTGCCTTGGAGTTTTAGATATAAGGAAGGATATCCTTATATCTAGCTCAGAGACACTCAGATCAGGCTCTAAGGAGGCTGCAGGGGTAGCCCAGTGCCTAACTTCAACGAGAGGATTCATGTAAGTGTGCTTTGTGCACTTGCGTTCCTGTAAGCTGCTTTGGGACAATTACTCACTGAGGGATCTGGAGCTGTGATCATGGTTTTCAGAGCAAGGCCTGTTAAAGGGTCTATTATGGCCCCTCTCTCTCCCTCTGCCATCTCCTAGAGGAGTCCCAAGGTCGGGATGTGGAATGGAACTGGGATCTGAAACTCAGGCAGTACAGTGCCCTATAATGGGTCCCTGGATTGGGCCCTGAATCGCACTCAGGATCTATCCCTGTAGACTGACCTACATCACGGTCTAGAATGGGCCCCAGAGTAGGAACAGAAGTGGGAACTGTTGTGGCTCCTTTGCTGGACGCAGCTGCTTGAGCGCCTCCAGGTGTGGGCCCTGAGTCAGGGCCTATGCCTGGAACTCCTAGAACTGCTGGCCAAGCAGTAATTGCTGGGACCAAGAGTGGAAATGAAAGCACACGAACCTCAGAGCAGGCTGTAGTGGGGCTTACTCCCCTGCCCTACGCTGCTGATCCTGGGGGCCCTGACAGGGCAGGGATCAGGGTGATGGGTGCTTTTTTATTTATTTATTTATTTATTTAACTGTATCCCACCCCTCCTGCCCAAAGGCAGCTCGGGGCAGCAAACAACACACCAACATTTAACAATAAAACATTTAAAAACAAATCAACAAATTTTAAAACAAATCATAAAACCC